>JAAIXJ010001843.1:482957-618931 GCA_013403705.1 Heliconius hermathena | reverse complement strand
GCACCAAAGGCAATCTCTCAGTCTGATGTGGAGCAGAAACTTGAGAAGCGGACACGAAGCGGCAGAACAGTTAGATTTCCAGATTACTATCGCCCTTAACCAGGTCTCTGGGGGGGAGTACTGTAGTGAATATTAACTTTTAATAAAATTAATTAATAATAATATATACAAATACTACACTATATTCTATTTTCAAATTTACTTAAAACTAAAGTTAATATTTATATTTATTATAATTCATCCGCACGCAGCGCATTCGCAAGATAAACTTGTTTCGAGTTTTTTTGCTGTGCGTGACGTAGCCTGCTTGCTAGCTACGAGTAAAGAGTCGGCTACTATCGCTTGCGACGTTCACTTGTTTTAATATTGTACTCATTGCTTGTTTTCAATTTTAAGCCTTATCTTCTTACTAATACGTATCTGTTTCGCTTATCTGTTTCTTTTACTATTTCTTTAAATTTCTTTATTTCCTTCTGTGAGTGTGTAAAATTATTCTCTTGTGTATCTTCTTAAAGTGTAAATAAATTTGGACAATTATTCCACAAAATTTTGGAAATTTAATTTCACTCCATAATTGAAAATATAGAATATTATTAAATAGCGTAGTTCACAAAAACCGCTATATACTAACAACATAAATAAGTTGTAAGAAGCGTATTAAAATTTCAACGTAGTTTGATGAGAACGTATGGCTTAGTGGTCAGAGCGCCTGGTCGGTTTCCAGGAAGCGCGGATTCGAGTCCAGTACAGTCGAAGTTTCTTTATAATTTGAACGTAGCGACGTTCAAATTACAAAGAAACTTCGACTGTATGCAACGATTGTAATTTTTGTAGAAATAAAACTGGTAACTATATCTATAAAGAAAATATTATTTTCGCTATCTCCTCAACAGGCACGTGTTCCTTTTATATCCACATTCTACATGCAATAGAGCAATCTATCATCGCCTAGAAATATATTGTACATCAAATATAGGAATTCGAACGTTGTGTTTGTGTGTAGGTGGGATAAACGAAGTTTGTATTGATGTAAATGTTCAAGCGGGAATTCAACCCACAACCACTACATATAGTTGCATTTTAGAATTGTCTTTTTTAGCTTCGCGCTGTATCCCGCATATAACGGAATAGGAATCCAAGAACAAGACACTGTTTGCCACTTTTCGACGAATTTTAGAGACATTGCGTGTTAAGTGGCGGAACACAACGCCGCGCTTTGTAGATAGAAATGAAATAATATGACTATAAATCAATCAAAGTATATTTTTTTTAACAAAATGTTGAAAAACAATAGAAGAATCTGAGTGGAATAACAAATATCAGTGAACCATTCGGTACAGTACAGAAAAACAAAAGTGGCTGTTTTTCTTGTCTACTTGGTCTAGAATAGTGAAAAATTATGTAAATATGTCTCTTTTATGTCAGACATTCATATTAGATATCCATATTTATTGAAATGCCAATTTATGTTAGATGCTTTATGAAGGCATAAACTATAATTAACATGGTTTAAGAAGAGAGAATAAATAAATACAAAATTTTTAACGCTATCGCTGTACTGTTGTAATGTGTAACTTTATCCAGTAGTTCTGGGTTCCAATCCACTCCAGGCAAATCTATATTTCTATACTAATATTGAACAGGACTTATAATAGAAAGTACTGATTATATTTCATCATTTTCAGTCACACTTACAGGATACTTAGAAAGTACTGGTTTCAATATTTTTTTGTATGAAACAGTTCATTTATCGCGGAATATTATATATAGACTATATTAAATGACGTTAATCGTTTCTATATAACCGGGTGCCATTAGTATGGTTAAAATTAACATGGGCTCTTGTGGTGTGCGTCATATCATGTGGCTCCAATACATACAACAATATATAATACATACAACTTTTAGTTAATTCAATTTAATCAGGCAACGTCGGTAGAAGCTATTTTATTTAGATTCACGTTGTATCCCGCACATAAGTTAGCTGAGGGAACCGCACCAGGGATGGTAGGTTAAGGCACTCTGTTCCCCATTAAGACACTTCCGTTCGCCACTATCTCCCGAATTCTGGCATTGCGCCACTCAGAGGCAACCCAAAAAGTGGTGGAACTTAACACCGCAACCTTTAAAACTAGTTAAAATATTTTAATAAATATAATACTATAACAATCTTGACGTAAGTTCAAAGCAAACAGTCGTTAAGTGCGACACTAAACTGATAGCGGATTCCAGGCTTGGAACCGAAAGCTTTTAGAGGGTAAACAACAGTGTTTGGTGAATGTGCCATACATACATATCGTTATGTTAAATTTTGTATGTAAATTAGATATTTGTTTTGATATTTTCTCAGACAATCTCAGCCGCCTAAAAAATTAAAAATATGTATATATTATTTTATCTAGTTAAAACAAATTTGTTTCCAATTTAAATCTTGATTAATCTTTTAAAATACACAACTGATTTTAATGCCGTTTTCAATTTTCCCTAATAGAGAGAGTGATTCAAAAGGGAGGTTTATATGCACATGAATATGAGATTCCTTTTACCATCTCATTTTGAATACGACGGTTGTAGATTTGATTCCCAGCAAGAGCAATAAGTACTTTTATTCTGTACGCAATGCCTCGAAAAGTGGGGAACGGAGCGTCTCAACACTAAATTCTTGGAGTAAAACCGAAGCTACCAAATATTAGAAATGTAATATTGTGACAAAAAAGTTTTATGTTCTTTTACCCGTCATAACGAAAAATAACAAAATAAGGCACGATAGTGTCGACCAGACAAGGCCAATCTAGTTTCATACACAACATAGGAAGGAGTTTATAACGTGATTGCAAGTACTGTGGATGTTCAGGAAATTAGAAACACGTCTCTCTGGTTTCTATTTTCCATTCACACAAGAGTCATTGTTCTGAAAAGCCTGAGGTTTTCCTTTGTATACCTATAACCAAACAAGATTACAATCTACTAGCCCAAGATCCCAGGGCTTCCAGACCTACATCATTGTAGCGAAGCTGAAATTTTGAGGATTATTAGTCTAATATAAAATTAAGACGGTATGCGTACTTATTAACTTGCATGTAGCTCGTTTTCAGAGCCAACTAAAGGTACATCTCTGTCAGGGAGGATGATTGAGCCACTGGATTGGTCTGATTAATACTATAAGGGATCTTAAAATAGTTGGGACTATTTTGTGTAATATACGAGTATGTAAATTTGAGGAGTGCTAGTATAAAGTAATTTGTCCTAATTTTAAACATGCTTTAGAATAAACATATACAAATACGAGCGTTTCTGAAAGAATCTCACTTTCAAGTTAGTAAGTATGCATAGCGTCTTAACTATATATTTAATTATTAATCCTCAAAAACCTTGTCAACTTATGTTTGGGGGCCCTGGGATCTCCGTCTATACGATTTTAAATGCGAAAACACTTAAGATGGATAGATGTCTTTAGTAAATTGTATTCAATACAAATTTTCTAGCTGAGTAAGCAAAGGTTAGTAGGTTAACCTTTGCTTACTTAGCTGAACTGACTTACTGAGTGTTAAGAACATATTCTTTTCCCCACTTTTCACTCATTTTTCGAGACATTGCTTTGCATTACAACGCCGCGCTTTGTTCTTGTAGACTAAGTGGCGTAATGGAAACAATTAATTCCTCCAAGTGGGAATCAAACCTACAACCATCGTATTCAATCCAGAACTGTCAGACACTACTCCACTGCGACCCGATGACCTCATAAAAATTTCACAAAATAGTTTTGATTAATTTATTTAAGTACATTGACTCTAAAAAGAGGTTATGACCCGCCCATCCCTTGTAATGTCATATTTTGCTTTTATTGTTAATTGGATGTGATTACCAAACTCATATAAATTTATGGGCGGGGTAGATATTATAAAATCTGATTATTATACATATTAGAGCTAGCTTACACCTGCGACTTTGCTCGCGTGGTCAATCCACCATCTAATCAAGGTAACCTCGAATGAGTGATTCGATCCCCGGTTTGATGTATAGATGCAGAATAGGCGTATGCTTTCTAGATAGGTACATGAATTATCCAACACCAATTTTTTTTTTAAATTTTAGTCAAGTTATTAAAGTACATCATAGTTCCTAAGATTAGCGCGTTTAAACAAACGAACTCTTTTGCATAATAACATTAGTATTAAAAATACGTAGTATAATTTATAACTAAATTCATAAGTATTTGGGTATAATTATGTAAGGTTCTCTTGTCTCAGTCCAGAATCTTTTTTTTTGAAAAAGTTAACTATCCGTAATATTTTTTTAACTAAAAGTAGTCATTCTAAGCACAGTCTGGCTAATTTATTGTTTTAAAAGAAGGACTGAGTGCCAATTTTACTTACGTGAAAGGTCTCATTAGCGAAATAAGAAATTAAAAATAATATTATTTTAATATTTTTTCAATGCATTTTTTTCTTTGAGTATGGATTGAATCTACAACGATTGTAGCAGTCAGCCATTTCGTAACCTTTTCACCATTACGTGTGATTTACATAATAAAATATTAGGACCTTGAATAAGTTGCTGCTGTTTTTTGAAAGATGGCATTGCGGCACTCTGTACATGGAATTTCGTACGGTAATGAATCACCAAAGTAGTACTATATGTAACCTCAAATTATAGTAGAATAGTGTTTACTACAGTGTCAACTACATATTTATTTAGCCTTTGTGAAAATGTGTACTTTTGTGCCATATAAAGTGCTTTTGCGGCGAATTTTATTGCACTGCTTTATTCAGAAAAAATCTGCAGCAGAAGCACACAGAATTCTCGTTGAGACAATGCTTTGTCGAATACAACGTGCAGAGACTGGTTTAGGCGCTTCAAAAGTAATGATTTTGACCTTGAAGACAAAGAGCGTTCTGGAGCACCGACAAAATTTGAAGACAGAATTGGAGGCATTGCTTGAAGAAAATCCATGTCAGACGTTAGCAGAGCTCGGGAAAACGTTACAAGTAGATGCGTCAGCAGTTTCAAAACGTTTGCATGCGGGCATTGGGTGCCGTATGAGTTGAAGCCCAGAAACGTAGAACAACGTTTTCTCATGTGTGAATTGTTGCTTCAACTGTAAAAGAGAAAAGGTTTTCTGCACCGTATCGTCACTGGGGATGAAAAGTGGATTCACTACGACAATCCAAAGCGAAAAAAATCGTGGGGCATGCCGGGTCACGCATCGACATCGTCGCCAAAACCCAAATCCATGGTTCTAAGCTTCTTCTCGGCATTTGATGGGATCAGCAGGGTGTAATTTATTATGAGTTGCTTAAACCTACTGAAACTATCACGGGAGCTCGCTATCGACTTCAGTTGATGCGTTTGAGTCGCGCTCTGAAAGAAAAGCGGCCACTATACGAGCAGAGACACGACAAAGTGATTTTATTACATGATAATGCTCGGCCACATGTGGCAAAACCAGTCAAAACTTACCTGGAAACACTTCAATGGGAAGTTCTACCCCACCCGCTGTATTCACCGGACATAGCCCCATAGCCCATAGCCTCGGTCGATGGCGCATGGTTTAAACAA
The DNA here is from genome assembly GCA_013403705.1 of Heliconius hermathena. Classification (NCBI taxonomy): domain Eukaryota; kingdom Metazoa; phylum Arthropoda; class Insecta; order Lepidoptera; family Nymphalidae; genus Heliconius; species Heliconius hermathena. The sequence goes on along the minus strand of JAAIXJ010001843.1, from coordinate 613,372 downwards.
GCAGCGCTTCCATTCCATAAGAAGCCGAAAAATGGCTTGATTCCTGGATTGCCTCNCGAGCAGAGACACGACAAAGTGATTTTATTACATGATAATGCTCGGCCACATGTGGCAAAACCAGTCAAAACTTACCTGGAAACACTTCAATGGGAAGTTCTACCCCACCCGCTGTATTCACCGGACATAGCCCTCTCCGATTACCACTTGTTCCGGTCGATGGCGCATGGTTTAAACGAGCAGCGCTTCCATTCCATAAGAAGCCGAAAAATGGCTTGATTCCTGAATTGCCTCAAAAGATGAGTTGTTTTTTCAACGGGGGATTCAATTGCTACCAGAGAGATGGGAGAAAGTGGTCTCTAATGATGGACAATACTTTGAGTAATATTGTTGTAAGCATTATATTTTAAATTCATTTTTTTTAAACAAAAAAAGATATAACTTATTCAAGGACCTAATATAATATTTTTCATCGCTCCTATTTGATCCCAAATTCACGTGCGAATATACAAAAGAACATCACAAACTATTATTTTATTATTAAATAAATAATATAGTTTCAAATAATAATAATAATAAAAAGGAAACCGTATCCTGGATTCCGACAATTTCTCATAATGTCAAACCGCGGCAAGGTTTCCTGTGCCTGCCTCAAATTGATTAATGGTTCTAATTTAACCACTAACTTGTCTCTGTTTTTCCCACAATTTGCGAGGAAATGTGTAAAGTAAATATTGCTGGTATTGTATAATTCCAGAATTCGAAGGAACGGAGTGTCTTAACATTAAGTTTTCTCTCCCTACTCTGCTGTGTGCGGGATACAACGTGAAGATGACTTTAATAAACAACATAAGAAAAGAAAGCTTCTAACCAAATTTTTATGTTTCTCGCTTTTTTTCGGTAATATTCGACTAATCTTCATTTGTATTTGTATGTCTATTTCCTAACAGCATGAGGCGCAGTAAAAAAACAGGTCAAGAATTGGATTGGAAATATAATGACGTTATTTTTTATTAAATTTTTTACTCCCCATTTTTTGCCGAATTCTGGAGGCATTGAGTGTTGAATGGTGGAACTAAAGCTATGCTTTGCTTCTATACAAGAGCGGAGAAATGAAAATATAAAACATTTCATTTCCTCGAATGGGAATTGAATCCACAACCTCGCGTTTACAGTCGCACGATTGTTCCCCTGCGCTACGATTGGCCTATTATGAAAATCTTAATGACATAATAACTTTATTATATCAGATGTTTTCTTCATAATTTATAATAAAAATAAATTTCCAAACAAATTATCATTCATACGGCAAACGTTCTTTGGAGACTTCTTGAATTCCACGTTCTTCAATTTATTTGACTTAAGAATTCTCGGAGGAGACGTGAGGAAAAATTTGATATGATCAGAAATTACCCTTTTTCTCAGGAACGCGTGGAGGTATCAAGCTGAAATTTATATCAAATACTCAAGTCTAATGCTCTTTGAAGCTATAAAAAAAATCAAACTTCTAAGTCAACGCCATCAAAGATACAGCATACGCAATATACGCAAATTTCAGCAAGTTTTCGAAACTAGGAAGGGAATCAGAACCTACAGGGAACCTACTAACCTTCCCGTAGACTCAGAATCTAGATATTTTTAAGAAGCAACGTCTTATAATACAGATAATAAACTTTAAATTTATAGACATTGCATAGAAAAAATCATTACAAAGTTAAATTTGTAATTAATTTGATGCAAAATGAGTGCATATGTCCACAAATTTAAGTTTGTTAATCTTCTCGTTGACGGTGGGCAAGTCCGACTCGCACTTAACCGGTTTTTTTATAATTGTTTAGAAGTCTGTCGGTACTTAATATTAAATTTATTTTTACTTGCTCGCTATATGCCTATATGTATGGGCTTATAGCGAGTGATTAAAAATGTGATCCTGGTGGTGTCCCCCAAATATACATTCTTACCTTCGCGATATAACAGGGTAGGAATCTAGTGCACACTCTTCGCTACTTGGCGTCTAGTTTTCAGGACATTACGTGTTGAGTGACGACACTCAATGCCCTGCTATGATTTATTATCAGAACGAGGAAAATAATGTAATTCGCTCCCACGAATTAATATTGAACCCACAACCGTGGTGTTTAGAATCAGAAGACCTGAATACGTATATTTTATTGCAGTAGGCGCTTCGCCCGACGCGCACTGGGATTACACGTCAGACTCACATACATAAATCACTTCCCTACCCATATTATATTCAGGTTTCGTTCAGGGGCTGTTTCATCTGTACAGTTTTATTTTGATTGCATATTGTTGTAATAAGCTTTTGTTTTTTTTTGTACATGCGTATTTTGATTAATTTGCTACTGCAATGTAAATAAAAACTGGTTAAGTGCAAGTCGAAGTCGCCCACCGAGGCATCCGTACCAATTTCGGATTGTAGGTAGGTCAACGGGAAGTACAACTTATAAAAGTGGACAAAGTTAAGTTTGCCGGCATATGCACTCATTTTGTATGAAATTAACTTCTAATCTAAGTTTGTAATAATGTTTTTCTTTGCAATTCCTATAAATTTTCGCTTTTCGGATTTTTCCATCATTTGTATTGTAAGTTATCAATTAGTGCCAAGTGTCATAGCTGTAAGTCCACAGATAGTACCCTATAACCCGCGTTTGATTGCGTTGACTAAGAAGCTTGCTTTTTTCTATGCTTCAAGGGACCCTATATATGAATATTTGATATTAATTTCAGCTTAATACCTCTACGCGATCTCGAGGTCTTTACAGACGGACAAACGGCTAACAAAGTGATCTTACCTTTTGAATTAAGGAATCTTAAAAAAATCTATACTTTTTAAAATATGATAATTATTTCTATTGTAATCTTTGTCTACTACTACTGGTATTTCATTATGCGAAAAAAATAATGTATCCTGTCATCTTCTACTCTCTCACTCCTTCCGTCCTCTAGAGAAGTATGGCTGCTCTTACCATTTTTACGCAAATAAATAGAGGGTTTCTATACCGTAGAAATTATATGGTATCAACATCTACGTTGAGAAGTATCGAGGCCGTCGTGGCGCAATGAAATTGTATACGCGATGGTAGTGGGTTCGAATCCCTTTCAGAGGATTTTATTATATTTATTTATAATTTCTCGCTCTGACAAAACGTAGCGTAGACTTCAGAGAGACTTTGTCTATCATGCTATAAGGAAAAACGGTCAAGCTGTAAGACATCATCAAATCATGATATATTTCAGTTGTTTAAACCATAAAATATTTGTAAAATATTTAGGTACAGCGTGAACTTTGAAATTGCACAACCACGAAGTACGTAAACTATCTGAACCGCTTTTATTGCTTGAGTGCGCTCACAGTATTATACCATGTTTTAGTTTTAAAAGTTTTGTACAAGGTTATTAGAATTCCGCGCCTCGTAGCGTATCTAAAATTTTTAGGTATTTAATAGAAAAAATATATAAATAAAAAAAATTATCAGCTTCACGCTGTATCCTGCACACATCAAGGTGCCTACCTAAGGGTAACCTAGTGTTAAGACACACCGCTACCCACTTTCCGCTGAGTTCTGGAGGCATTGCATGTTAAGTGGCGGAACTCAACGCCGCGCTTTGCCTCGACATTATAATATTTAATTTCCTCGAGTAGGGATCGAACCCACAACCAGTCGATTTTACAGTCACACTTTGTTGTGCCTTATTTGCAATTTAACTTGACTAAACCCTCCAAGTTCGACCTTTCCTACTTCAGTATACAAACAGGTTTCAAAGAACTTATTAGGTTTCACTATCCAAAATTTACATTTAGCTATCTCTAATCTACTAAAAATGTAGGACGAAATAATTTCACAAAGTTTTTTTACATGTTCTACCAAAAAATATTCTTAATCATACAAGTATCCTGAATAGTTCTTTTTTTTAGTTATATAGTAATAGTTCTTCTTTTTTTCCTCGTGACACTATAGGCTAAGGAAACCTAGTATTTTTCGCAATTTTTTTTAATATATTACGATTTATGAGTAGCGGAACTCAACGCCGCACTTAGTCAACCAAAGCGCGGAATGAAAATAAATTGAATTTAATCTTTCATCTCCGGGGGAATCGAGCCCACATCTGTGGCTTTTACAGTCAGATGCTGTCCTACTGCGCCAAATCTTAGACTTGGGCTTTCATATTTTTTTATTCACTCATCACATTTTCTACCTCCATATGTTACGAGTGAGACCACTCAAGCGACGAAATCAATGGGGGGGTTCCCAAGAAATAAGACGTTCCCATTACACTAAGTGATCTCGTATAAATATTCAGATTTTCCGTTGTTCTGACGTACAAAGATCAAATGAGCCTGTATTTCCTAAGCTTCCTAAACAGTAGGTACTTCTATATTTCACGTAATAACTAACTTGAATAAACTTCGTTCTTTTCACTTTATGTTCTTTCTAACTTATATGTCGACTTCGTAGAAGATTCCGGTGTGTAATAAATTTTGTACAAGTATTATTGATGTTTGTTGTTGATCAGTTAGAATATTTGCTTTCGGTTCGCCTGTATTTTTATTTTCTGTATACGGCGAGGTACAAAACGCTTAATTAAAAAAAATACTAAATTAGGCTAATAGATTTTTTTTCTGCCTGACACTTTAATTCGCATAGCCGTATAGGAACTCGGTGTGAAGAGACTCCGTTTTTCTCTTTTCGTCCAAATTCGAAACACTGCACGTTGTGGCGAAAGTGGCGAAATTTAACGAACCACTAATATAAAAATAATTCTTTTCCCCTAGTGGAAATCGCACCGACTACCAACGTTAGCAATGAGATGATATTCTAATGAAATCTATATATATGGACTTTTCCATTACAGAGTAACTGACAGACAAAGCACAGACTGAATTGCTGGACTTAGATAAAAAAAATAGATAAGTTAGGGAGAGTAAGGTAACAGGGTAAGATAATATTTCTTAAAATTTCAACAGGAATAGGTCAAAAGGAATATAGTCAAAAATGAATATAGTCAAAAAATTTTTTACTATTCAGTATAAAAAAGAATATAGTCAAAAAATTTTTTACTATATTCCTTTTTATAAATTCCAAGGCTTGTCGTGGCGCAGTTGTACAAAATGTGATTGTAAACACGACTGGTTGTGGGTTCATTCCTCATTTCAGGAAATGAAATATTTATTTAAATTTATAGCTCCATTTCTTCGCTCTGGTGTCGAGGCAAAGCGCGGCGTTGTGTTCCGCTTCCGTTCTGTGTGTTGCTTCCAGAAATTGGCGGAAAGTGAGGACCGGAGTGTCTTAACACTGGATTCCCTCTGCCTACACTGCTGATTGCGGGATATTTATTTAAATATAGATGATTTATTTAAATTCCGACAGAAACGGATCAAAACGAGATTTTCCAGTATATTTTTTTTAATTACATATTTGAGTTTCAATAACAAAGGTATCTATGGTACAATATACATATACATAGAAGAAAAATATACTTTCATATTTGAAATTCAGTTTCGTTATACACATTATACTCACACGTCTTGTCAATTTATACCTATATAGCCTGCTATAAAAGCATCGACAGTTTTATAGCTCGATTTTGTTTTTAATCTCGATGTTGTTTTTGGATGAAATTTTCATAAAATCTGTTAAATATTTTCGCTACCTACGTCGGTAATTAGGTCACTCACAAATTTAATAAAACAACGTTTAATTTTGAAAATAAAAATACTTTTTAGGAGATATTATTTACTAGTGTTCATATTTATAGTTTTACTGTTTATTCTTCTCAAGTTTCAAACGTTTTATACAGTAAAATATGTGAATTATTATGTTATTTTAGTTTTTTTTAAAGCGCGGCGTTGAGTTCCGCCACTTAACACGCAATTCCTCCAGAATTTGGCGAAAATTGAAAAACGGAAGGGTCTAAACGGAAGGGTCTAACACTAGGTTCTAGGTTCCCTCTGTGCAACCTACTATGGAGGGTTTCCAAAACTTCCTTAATTTTCTTTTACGATTTCCCCAATCGGCTTATATTTCGTCGTAATAAAGCACAGTATGTCGAGTTAATTTGCAATAAACTTTAACGAGAACTGCCATAGCCTTGAAACTTGTGCAGTAAGCCAAATGGATTAAATGTTCTGTCTCGATCGTAACCCCATAGCTCCCTACAAATATATTATAGCATGTAGGTGGTGTAGGTATATCATGCCGAGAAGCACTCCTGGTTATGGTTATGGGTTCGATTCCAACTGGAGGAAATGTGTTATATTACCTTTTACTTTTTCCATGTAATACTTTCTTTGTTTACAGTGTCTAAAGTGCTGTGCTAAGAATAGAAAAATATCTTAGAAAACTCATAAAATTTTAACGTTACCGGATTTGAACTTGTGCTTGTTCAAGAACGAAAGAACGTATGACTGAACGCTACGTTTTTTTTCACAGTTTTCGTTATAATTTTCATGCGTTTTATGAAATATTTTCAATTATTTACATTTGTATTCTTTGTTTAATGAAAACATTGTACAGTTGTTAATATACTTAGATAAATGCAAAAGAGAATCTCTTCAGCCTTTTACACAATATTTTTTAAAATATACTCAGAAAAAAAGCGATGAAGCCAGTCGTGGTGTAGAGGCACAAGTGTGCGACTGTAAATGCGACGGGTTGTGGGTTCGACTCCAACTCCCGGAAATGAAATGTTTAATATTTTTATTTCCCGGCTTTGAAAACGAGGCCAATCGCGGTGTTGAGTTCCGCCCCTCAACACGTAATGCCTCCAGAATTCGGTGCAAACTGGGGAACAGACGTGTCTTGATGGGAAGGGATTGTCTTAACAATAGGTTCCAAGGCTGCTACCTTGCTATGTGCGGGATACAGCGTGAAGCTGTAAAAAAGAAAAAACCCTAAAATGCTTGTTATAATTTTCATTGTCCAATAACCCGCGTTCGCGGTTATATACAACGTAAACAAAATTACATCACTGTTTCAAAGTAATAATAAGGTACTAAGTTTATGTACGGGCTTAAGAAAATTATGAGCAATTTATTTAAATTTCTACGATGTGATGTTTAACGGGAGTGTTAAAAAGTAAAAAAAACTTTTTTATTCACATTTTTATTCTAGCTGTCGGAACCTAACACCGCATTTTGCCTAAACCAGGGTAATGGAAATAATGTAAATATATACATTCTCTTGAGCAGGAATTGAACTCACAACTATCGATCTAACCAAATACCATATTTAATGAAATAAAGTATAATATTTTACTTAAATCTATACTTCTATACTAATATTATAAACTATATTGTTAAGTTTATCTGGTTGAACGCACTAACCTCAGGAAGTATGAAATCCAAAAAATATTTTTGTTTTGCATACTCCGTTCATCGAGGACGGCTATAATAGGCTAGATTATTACATCAAATTAATCGTTTCGGTGTAACCCATAGTACCTGCTCTAAGAGTAACTGGATTCTGGCAATGAGTCAAGTGTCATAAACCAAGCGGGCGAAGCCGCAGGTAAAAAAATGTATAAAATACAAAGCGAAATAATTAAATTAAAAATTAATAAAAATATTCAGCTGCTTCCTTATAGTAAATTCCAAATACATTTTTGTAAACGATGATAAAGGTTTGTAGGTCAAGGAGCACCGTTGAGAAGGGAAGGTATTCGCTACATCATTTTATTAAATACGAAATACGTGTACCTGGATAAGGGAATATTTTTAATAAAAAACGATAGTTTACTTTTTTTATACCTTTATTTGGTGAAGCTAAACTGAATTTAAAAAAACATATAATAGATATGATGGAGTAATATATTGCGAAAACATTTCGTTTCTCGCCGTTTAGTTAATGAGTTCGATTCCTACTCGGTGAATTATTTTCATTTCCTAGCTCTGGTGACCAAGGGGTAATCAAAAAAAAGACAGTGTCAATCTCAGAGTCAGATGTCCGACCTTAACTTTCTACCCAAATTTCGAGACATTAAGCGTTGAGTGGCGGAACTAAAGCCCTTAGTGCGCAGGCCGAATTAGGTACTTTTGGCAGCTTTTTTTTTCTTTTATAACTTTCAAATCTTAAACCGAATTGACTAAATAAAAAAAATACAGTCCATATGAGAAGTATGATTGTATGTTCTATGTACCCGATTCTACACAGTCATAATAAGACTTTATAACATCTACATACATTTGTTTTACATTTTTAAAGAGTTATTCCATACTTATGAAAGAAAAATACTTATTTAGAATACGTAAAAAAATTTGAACGTAGCGGGACTCGAACCCGTGTCTCCTGGAAACCGACCAGGCGCTCTGACCACTAAGCTATACGTTCTCATCGAGCTACGTCGAAATTATTATACGTTTGTTACAACTTATTTATAATATGTTGTATAAATATTGTGCGTATAAATATTTCGACTTCATCATGTACATTTATGTGAAGCTGTCGTGCTGGGGTAGCATAGCGTCTGACTGTGAACGCGGCGGTTGTGGGTTCGATTTCCGCTCAGGATAATAAAATATTGTCATTTCTTCGCTCCGGTAACAAGATAGTGCTGCTTTAAGTATCGCCGCTTAGCACGCAATGTTTCTAAAATCTGGGGAAAACTGGAAAACAGAATGTCTTAACACTAGATTCCCAACTTCGTTGCCGCGCTTCGTCTTGTTGCAACAGCGAGGAAACCCAATGAAAAAAATATATCCTTCCCCTGATTGAGAATCGAACCCACGAATCGCCTTTGCAATCATACAAATCAGAATTTTCAATATCAAATTTAAAATTCTACACTACTAAAAGTACTACGTGTTCACCAATGACCTTAAAACTTAAACCAATATAATAATAACAAAAGTATGTATCGTAGGCGCTTGTAATTCAGCTTAATGACCGGACGTCGCACGCAACGCTATAACTTTCCTTTTGCATAATATTATATTTTATGTTAACTATTATAATTTAGATTATAGTTTCTCTTTTTACCGCTATGACTTAATGGTGGAATGACAATGTAGATGACAGTGTTTGTGGGTTCGAATTTCAATTGGAAGAAATGTTTTGTATTTTTTATATTGGCTTTAAATTCTGCATCTTACGTGGTGTCTGTGACATGTTTCACTGTATCTAGTCTTATTATTATTTTAGGTATTTTCACTATTTCTAGACTTGTGCATTTAGCGATCGAAGTTTTATTTTTTAGGCTTTCGTACCGTAGAGGGTAAAACGGACTTCTTATACTAAGACTTCGCTGTCTGCCTGTCTGTCCGTCAGAATTCGGCAGAAAGTGGGGAACGGAGTGTCTTAACACTAGGTTCCCTCTGCCTACCCTGCTGTGTACGGGATACAGCGTGAAGCTGACTTATTTTTTATAATGAAATTTTATGAAAACTTGAGAAGCTTAAATTTTCTTAAATACATTTTAAATTTCATTATTCTTTTTAACTTCAATCTCTATCCCTCAATTAGCAGGGAAGATAGAGGGGACCTAGTGTTAAGGCACTCCATACCCCACTTTTCGTTTCTTTCCGCGAAGAAATTATAATTATTAGATACTTTATTAAATTTCAGAGAATGTTCCTTGCAAAAGCATTCTAACCCTATTCATATAGCTTCTATACATACGTAGGTTGTGAATGTACCGGCTTAGAAACAACCCGCAATTAGGCACTTTGGGTATAAAAGTATAAAATTTTCTAAAGCGTAGTGGTGTTGTGGGAGCAATTGTGGATTCCAGTTCCACTTAAGAGAATACTTTATTTAATCATGTACATTTATGTGAAGCCGTCGTGACGTAGGTAGTGGTGTAACGTTTGACAAAAAATCAGCTTCACGCTGTATCCTGCACACAGGCAGAGGGAACCTAGTGTTAATTAGTAAAATGATAATTTCGTTTTTTTAACCTTCACTATCTTCAATCAAACAATCAGCTTCACACTGTATTTCGCACACAGCAGGCTAGGCAGAGGGAACCTAGTGTTAAGACACTCCGTTGCCCACTTTTCACTATCTTTCCCGCATATATTAGGTAAGCTAAGTGTTAAAATATAGATATTGTTTCCCACTTTTCGCCCGATTATCGAAATATTGCGTTTAGAATAACGGACGTCAACGCCGCCAATTTAACTTCACATCAAAGCGGGAAAGTGAAAATAATTGCTTCGAGTAAGAATCGAACACACAGCCCGCGCCACGACGGCCTTTCTTACTATCTTGAATAATTTAATTAATACATTTTTCCTTTGTTACAGTTATGCATGTGAAGAGTAATGAATTCGAATTGATTTAATTATACGTTCGAGTAACAAAAAGTATTCAAAATGGCGGAAGCGGAAGGAGGAGCGAGTGAGCAGGATGATGTTTCATTCTTACGAACGGTGAGTTATAGTTTCAAATTTATTTCAGAATTGGAGAATATTTTCTTTTGATCTTTTTGGCACTACCACATATTTTTTTTCTTAAATTATCCTAAGTAAATAGAAATATTTGAAATTATAAAGATAAACTTTTTAGGCGTTTATATATTGTGTTCTACGCTATTATTGATTTGGATTCAAATCGGACATATTTGGAAAGTAAAATTTAGCACAAATATTCCCTGATATTTTGTCACAATGTAACATTGATATCGACACATATCTTTAAATTGATATAGGTTAAAACATATTTTATTTACCCGAAGTCCATAAATGTATCGAGAGGAGATAAGAGATGTTATTTGAGAGACTTATACTGTATACAGTAAATAACGTACTAACTTTATAGCTAACATTATTATTATATTATGTAAAGTTAAATTATATTTGAGCCCAGTCGTGGCACAGGGGCACAAAGTGTGGTTGTAAAATCGACTAGTTGTGGGTTCGATCCCCACTCGAGGAAATGAAAAATTTACTTACATTTATATTTTCATTTCTTCGCTCTAGAGGCACGCGCGGCGTTGAGTTCCGCCACTCAACACCCAATGCCTCCAAAACTCAGCGGAAAGTGGGCAACGGTGTGTCTTAACACTACGTTCCTTCTGGCTACTCTGCTGTGTGCGGGATACAGCGTGAAGCTGATTCAATTTAATTAATATTACTTAAAAAACCTACAAACAAGATTTAATTCTCTATAGTAGTTATATGTACATATGTATGTATATATAGTATTATAGGAAATACTTCAAGAGCAATACATTTAGCTGCCAAACGACCGTATAATTTAGCTCAGCGGTATAATTACGGAGATGTAACACTATCCCCATTATTTGATCACGATTGACGTAAAAGTAGCTGCTGGGGAAACATTGGGAACTTTAATTATATATATCGATAGTGTGCAATAGTAAATTTTTATCAAAATGCTTAAAGAATGATACATTATACTTATTTAGAAAACGTATAAAAATTTGAACGCAGCGGGACTCGAACCCGCGCCTCCTGGACACCGACCAGGCGCTCTGACCACTAAGCCATGCGTTCTCGCCAAGCTACGTCGAAATTTTTATACGCTTGTTACAACTTATTTATGTTGCTAGCATCTCTGTGGGGAGATTTTTACAAATTTCCGCTACCCAAAGATAATTGATAAGACTTATCGTTTTGGCAAGAGAGAAACTATTTTTTAAATATTTTTAAACATTTTTAAAGTGTTATTCCACACTTAGGAAAGAAAAATACTTATTTAGAAAACGTATAAAAATTTGAACGCATCGGGACTCGAACCCGCGCCTCCTGGAAACCGACCAGGCGCTCTCACCACTAAGCCATGCGTTCTCGCCAAGCTACGTCGAAATTTTTATACGTATAAATATTTATTAAACTGCGTATAAATTTTTATTAAAAAATAGTTTCTCTCTTGCTAAAACGATAATTCTTAGCAATTATCTTTGGGTAGCGGAAATTTGTAAAAATCTCCCTACAGAGATGCTAACCACATAAATAAGTTGTAACAAGCGTATAAAAATTTCGACGTAGCATGGCGAGAACGCATGGCTTAGTGGTCAGAGCGCCTGGTCAGTTTCCAGGAGGCGCGGGTTCGAGTCCCGCTGCGTTCAAATTTTTATACGTTTTCTAAATAAATATTTTTCTTTCCTAAGTGTGGAATAACATTTTAAAAATGTTTAAAAAATGATACATTATAATGGTTGGAATGGTTATGAGTTTGATATCGGAAGTTATTTCCATATTGAAGATTTTTTTTAAGAATAAAAAGTTGAACGTGAAATATTTACATGATTTTTTTAAAAATATATGTATTTTTTAATTTCCCCCACCTTATAGCACGAGGTATAATAAAATACAACAAAAGTCATCATCACATATACGAAGTCAATTTTTTTTATGAACAGAATAATCCATTCAGAATTCGGCGGAAATATCAAAAACTGAGTGTCTTATCACTAGATTTCCCTCGGCCTACCGTACTGTTTGCGGGATACAGCGTGAAGCTATTATCATGTTTAAAGTCCCGGCGCGACCTTCAGAAAGTAGGAAACTTGAAACGCTTTGTACAATAAATAAGGTTAATTCCGACACAACTGTACTTACCGTGATTAAAGTTAAGTTGTTATAATTATGAAAATGTATAATTTATTCATAAATGCTATATAACAAAGGAAGCTTTTAAATGAGGCCGGGTACAGGCGTGCCGACTGTAAACGTGACAGGTTGTGGTTTCGATTCCGACTCGAGGAAATTAAATATGAAATATTTTAATTTCGTCACTTAATACGCAATGTCCCCAAAATTCAAAAAAATTGGAGAACGAAACGGAAGCGTTTTAATGGGAACAGAGTGTTACAACACTAGGTTCCCAGCTTCCCTCTGCCTTCCCTCCTGTCGTGGGATACAGCGTGTATCTGAAAAAAAATTAAAGAAAGGTAGAATTTAAATAATAATCTGGTTTACTAGTAACTAAATAATGGTAGGGAATGCAGTATTCCGCATATAGAGTAGGCTGAAAATATTGTTAAATCACCCTGTTCATCCGCATTCTTTTGAAGATATTGAGTGGTGGAAATCATCGAGATCCGAAATTCCCTATAATTTTTGCAGCCTCGTCGATAATTTTTCGTCGATAAGTAATAATCATTTTGATGTAATTTGGAACAATTAGATATCTAAAAATAATAAAATCAGAATTTGTCCACCTATTTTAAAGATCAGTCTTAGTTTTCAAGCCAAAAATTCAAAGTTACGATATTTATTGTAACTTTTATCTTTTGGAACTGTATAAGATATTTAGTGCATAATAGTATAAGAGTATAGATATAACCATACTATAATAAAATAACCAAACAATTTTCCCTAAATAGATTTTAGTACTATCCTGCTAAATGCGGGATAAAGCGTGAAGCTGATTATTTTTAACTATTTAATAATCATATCATTCACGTGTGCGAAGCCCAAGGGCGGCTCTTTCCGTTGACTATTGACTTTTTCAGTGTTTCAATCCTATAGTGTCGAACACGTAAAACGATTTTCATGTATACTTATTATATATTTTAAAAATTAACATAGATAAGATTTTTTTAAAAATGCATATTGTATAAAATTTTATGAACTTAATATTCTTCTTATTGTAACGCTGCAGCTTTAGCTTTTATGTTCTTTTTGGGAGCTGTGCTTTTTTATGTCTCATAAATAAAATTTATCTTTTAAAATATGAACCCTCAATACTTGGTGTTATTTTTTAATCACTAAATGTGTGATGTTCTTGGTTCAAATTTCTTATTTTAGTCAGTTAGTCAGAGAAAACGGAACGCCAAACGCTACGGTCTCTGCATCTTACCACGCCCTTTTGCTTCACAAATCTTTCTTGCTATTCTTTCGTCACTTTTTCGACGTACCTAAACCACTGGTTCAAGCCCAATAGATTCACATTACATAAATTAATTAAATATTATATTTTTGCCAGTTCCATTCCATTCTTTCCTAAAAACGTATAAAAGTTTTAACGTAGCCGGGTTCGATGCCGCACTATTTAAAAACCGTTAGATAAGTGTGAACATTTTATGTAAAACAAATGTCGTTTCTTTCTTGGAAAAGGACGGCGTTGAGTTCCACCACTCAATACGCAATGTCTTGAAAGTTGCTTCTGCCTGCCTTCTACAGTCGGTTTACAGCGTGAAGATAAATTGTTTATAAAGTTATAATTATGAGACAAGTAATTTGTATATATGTATCTACCTATACATACAATGTATTCTATTAATATATATCAGCTTATGTGAATCACCTCTGGGTTTTGGCAGACCATGTTGTGTCTAATTTTGTTTTTAAACGAATAATAAGTATGTGAACTATGTTGTAAAATATTAGCTGTTGTATTTATTCTTTAGCTGCACTTCTTTTTTTATAGAGTGTTAGGCAGAAATAACCAATTGCATAGACACTCCGTCCTCCACTTTTTTTTATAGAAATCGAGAGAGTTCATTTCTAAATGGCTTTATTCAAATGGACTTTAATAATAAAATGTTGTAATATTGGTCTGTAAAAATTTTTTATATTAAAATTCAATAAAAGTCTATTAACAGTTTTATCTTACCGCTCAATTTTTCTCCATAAATCTTTTTGCCATTCTTTCATCACTCAGTCGTTCGACGTGCCGAAACCAGTTGAGCACGTTCTACTTTATTCTCACCGTGACATCCTCGCTAGTACCTGTCATTATGTGTATTTCTTCATTGCGGATTTGATCAGCTAAGCTGACTCCGCATATCCTACGAAGAGATCTCATCTCCATATCCACGTCATACCCACGTTTTGCTTCCGAATAACAGCGTCGGTACCAACACGTCATTGCGTAAGGCCAAAGGTGCAGCTGTGCTGACGTTTCATCGTCTCTATCAATGCAGCTAAGGCTCCGTTAACCCTGTTACCGCCAGCAATGCGCCTTTCCACATCCGTCTCGCATTCTGATGATGCAATGAGCACTGCATCATTTGCGTACAGCAGACAATTTACACTGGTGACTTGATCACCTACTTTCACTCCCATGTTACTTTGTTTCACGTCTTGGAGACAGCTATCCAAATACAAATTGAACAACTAGCTGGCATGGTGCATCCTTGTTTAACACACGTGGTGATAGTGTGAAAATTACTTTAAATTAGAGATGTGCCGTCTAGTCGGTAAAGCTGACGACCACTAGTCGGCGAATATGCGGTCTTTGAACGCCGACTATCTGGCATACTATTACTACTATACTTTGTATGTATATAGGTACATATTTATCAATAAAATATATATAGGGAAAGTCACATTAACTAGATACATTGGTTGTTTATTATATTGAAATGATAAATTTATTAATTTTCGGCCTTTTCTAACATAAACTAACCCCTGATGAAAAATAATTCGACGGGATTGGCACTGTTGTTGGAACTTCATTTGCTTGAATTAATTTTAGAAAATCCGTACACGAGTCTTTCTTTTTACCACGATCGTATTTCAATTGTGCTTTTTTAAATTGTGGTAGATAAAAACGAAGCGTCACAATAATCATCGACATCGTGATCGGCTTGACTCGGTCGGATATTAAGATGCCGCTTAATATCTACTTCTCCACATCACTACTTTAAATGTTTTATTATAATAAGCGGAAGAAATTCAAGGCAAGGACGTAAGAGCCTTGAAGTAAAATTTCTATGCAAATGGAATTGCTAATAACTACAAAGTTTAAAGTAAACCTATATAACAAGTCTTTTTAACTACTCCTAAAAACTTTGCAACTAAAAGGCATACATTAATGTTCTTTGATGAAAATGAGATAAAGTCTGTGTTTATTTTTTGAAAAACTTTTTTTATTTTTGGTAACAAAAATATTACAACACAACGAAAACCAAGGAAATGGTTTTGAAGAATTGAATTGAATTTTATTTTCATTGATCTTATGATTATAACTAAATCTATTTGTGTAATTGAAACTGTGTTGATTGTTTTGTAGCTTCATGCTGTATCGTGCTCTTAGGAAGGTGGGCAGAGTGTTCAGGTACACAGTTCCTGATTGATTCACGTTGCGCCCAATTTTTAAGACATTTCGTTTTGAGTGGCGAAACTCTACTTCATAATCCTTTCCTTAGAGTAGGAAACGAATTTACAATCCAAGAAAAAATCCTGGAATAGTATACATATGTATTACATACTGATTACATTTAAGAAAAGCCGATTATCAAAGTCCGCGTAGGACGTAGCCACAATCGGAAAACTTGTGTCAGATATACTGGAAATGAATCTCAACACCTTATGACTTTATTTAAAAAGTCATATTAACGAACTGTGATGAAAAAATGAACGTCTATGAAAAAGTAATATTATTAAATCCCCGCAAAGTTATTACAAGTAACAAATGATCGTAAAGTATTTTATCTTTGTATAAAGTCTAGGTGCGCTCTCCAGAATCGAGGTCGAACACCCCATCCCCTATTCAACTTTGTTTAACATATCAGACTATGATATTATATTGAGAATAATTTGACTATATAGATATATTTGTAAAATTATTATTTAGTATTTCGCCTGAATTTAAATTATTTATGAATTCTTTAGATTTTTTTTTGTATTGTTGGTGGTGTATCTCAAGTCTTACAAATGTAAATAAGGAGACTACTAACCAATTTTATATTGTTTTTACTAATTTAAAAACTTGATCACCCAAGTAATGAGTGATTCTATCCTCCACTTTGTTTCATTCTCCAATGTCTCCGCTAGAAAAATGTTTGGTTATAATAAATCCCATCATATAACATATGAAATGAGAGCCAAGTTGAATGTTAAGTAATTCGTTGTTCTCAACTTCACCGATATAAGAATGGGATCTATGTGGCTGACGAGTACTAGTGTCAATTTATGATAAAATATCTGATTTTTATTTTGATTATAAACGAACTATATTTGTTTAAAATACACTTTGCTCGTTTCCAGCCTTTTAACTTGACTGGACACGCGTGTTTTGATTCATTCGAAATGTTATAAATAATATTTTTTCCATTATTCAAACATTTATTATACTCATTTTTGTTATCTTATCTCCACACATCCAGATATAGCACATAGTAGACGCGACGCTGCTATGAAAATCCCCCGATCAAACTTGTAACCATCGCATGTATAGTCAGCCATTGGTCCTGCGCCATGATGACCTTTTCTATTAATATGAATTTAAAATATTTAACATTTTTAACCTAGTTTTAGAATGATATAAAAGTACGGAAGAGCGAGCGATGGCGGTATCGTTAATTAAAGCGCTTCTATTAAACCTTTGCCACTGCTATCACGAGGCAATCCTAAGGGTTGAAAGTTTAAGTTTTATAAATATTAATGTTAATTATATTTTGTAAAATATAATTTTTCTTTTAATTTTAATTGTGGAGGCCATCTTGGCAATGGAACAGCGTCTGATTGTAAACGCCATGGTTGTGGGTTCGATTCCGGCCAGGACGAAATAATTATTTTCATTTTAGGTAGACATATGCGGCGTTGAGTTTTACCTCTCAACAAGCATTGTCTCAATTCGAACGGAGATCGTACGACACTAGGTTTTAGAGAGAGATATATACAGGATAGGGCTCAAAGATAAAAATTATATTAAATTAACGCCATCGTGTAGTGTCCGACTGTTGAAAAAAATGCTTAAAATATTTTAGTTTTAATAGGTTGGTTTATACATAAACTATTATGTGTATGTTATTGTTTAAAACGCAATTTCTAAGATTGGTACAAAGTGAATTTAAAAAGTCCTATTAATACTGTACACGATTTAAATATCAAAATAAGATGTTGTATAACATTTATTAATTGTGATTTGCGTGGGACTAGTGACGGACGGTTATATGTTCGGTTCCCACCCGAGGAAGTGGAATAGTTAGTAGTTCATTTACTCAAGTGGATATCGCACAAATTAAGCGCGGCGTTGAGTTCCGCCACTCAACACCCAATAGCTCAAAGGGAGTGTCTTAATAGTAGGTTCCTAGGTTCGCTCTGCCTACCCTGCTATGTAATTTTTTTTCAGCTTCACGCTATATCCCGCACACAGCAGGGTAGGCTGAGGGAACCTAGTGTTAAGACACTCCGTTCCCCATTTTCCGCCAATTTCTAAAGGCATTGCGTGTTGAGTGGCGGAACTCAACGCCGCACTTTCCCCTGGACACCAGAGCGAACAAATGAAAATATAAATGTAAATAAATATTTCATCTCCTCGAGTGGGATCGAACCCACAACCAGTCGATTTACAGACACACTTTGTGCCCCTGCGCCACGACTGGCCTCTGGACTGCTATGTAATTATAATCAAATAACAAAGTTCAATGAAATTAAATAAAACGACATAAACAAACGGTTTATAATTTATGTATTTTATGGATACAATATCCATATATTCAAAAATACTCGCTTTTTAACCTTAATTTTGAATTCGAGAACATGTTATAGTTCAAGGTTACGAGCGCATACAGTAATAAAATTCTCAAAACAAGCATATGGAGTAAAATTAAAAGTTTAATAGTAGTGGCAAAGTTTAGTTATTCTACAAAAGGAAAAATATATTTTTTAAATGTGTTAGAATAATTTGTCCTCCACTAAAAACGTTCGTTTTATTCTCAATTTTTGATCCATCACACATAATTTTGCACAAAATGACGCAAGACGCAAAAATTACTTAATTTACTTAATTTAATTAAATATACTTAATTTAGAGGTCAGTCGTGGCACAGCGGCACAAAGTGTGACTGTAAAACCGACTGGTTGTGGGTTCGATCCCCACTCGAAGATATGAAATATTTACTTAAATCTATATTTCCATTTCTTCGCTCTGGTGTCGAGGCAAAGCGCGGCGTTGAGTTCTGCCACTCAATGCGCGATTCCTCCAGAATTCGGCAGAAAGTGGGAAACGGAGTGTCTTAACACTAGGTTCCCTCTGCCTACCCTGCTGTGTGCGGGATATAGCGAGAAGCTGATTTAATTTTTTTAATTAATTTTACTAAAAGAACCGTTTACTTATTGTAAAAGACAATACTCTATAAAAATATTTTCTATTTAGTAACTTTCATTAAAACAACGAGACAAACTAAACACTATTATCAATTAAAGCGCAAATTTGGTTCTAAGTTGTATAAAGCAAATAGACAAAATGTATGCGAGAACTTAATTTATGGATATTGGATTACACTCGTATATGTAAATAGGTCAGTTGGAGAAGTGAACAATATATTTACAAATTTATATACATATTACACTTTAATTTAAGATAACTTTAAGGAGGCCAGTCGTCGCGCAGGGGCACAACCGTAGGGTTATAAACGCGACGGGCTGTTGGTTCGATTCTTGCTCGAGGAAATGAAATATTTAGTATTTTCATTTCAATCATTCTGGTGTCATGACAAAGCGCGGCGTTGAGTTACACCAATCAACACGCAATGCCACAAAAATTCGCCGAAAAATAGAGAGCGGCTTCCTTCTTAGGCTCCCTATGCCTACATGATACAGCGTAAAGTTGAAAAAAAAAGATAACTTCTAATAATTGGATTCAAGAGGTTCTCTTTTGTTGGATAGTTTCTTATTTTTTTTACAAACTGTAGGTATAGTAGACGTACAATAGGTACTACAGTTCCAACTCTGAAGATCATTATTCTCATACAATCAATATAACTTTGTAGATCCGGAAACTAAAATTGTGCTCTATGTAATGCACTTGAATCTTGAATATTCATTCCTCTGCATTATATACATATATATTTCACATTTCTTACTTGACTTATTTTTCATACATTTATTACATGTATGTTATGTGAAAAGAAACATCACTAATTTTAATAATTAATTATAAATGAAATCAGGGTGACGCTGTATCCCGCACGCAGCAGGGTAGGCATATGGAACCTAGTGTTGAAACACTCCTTTCTCCAACTTCCGCCAAATTCTGGAGGCATTGCGTGTTAACTGGCGTAACTCTACGCCGCGCTTTGCCTCGACACCAGAGGGAAGAAAATTAAAATATAAATGTAAGTAAATATTTCATTTCCTCGAGTGGGAATCGAACCCACAACCAGTCGATTCTACAGTTACACTTAGTGCCTGCGCCACGACTGGCCTCTACATTAATTATAAATACATCAATATAACAAAGTTACAGCTCATAACTGTGGTCACCATTTACATAACCTTATACAGCTTATAGAATTTCGTATTCTAAGATAGAACACGATTAATGACCTTACTCTAAATATTCACGATACCGAATTTCGTAGAAAGTAACTAATTGCTCAAAAGATTATTGTTTCACAGAATGAGTGTGGCTTATATGTTTTTTTTTATTATTAAAACGCTTAACATTTTTTTTAATTTAGCAAAAAGTCTTTAGGTAAAAAAATAAATACCTACGTTGTCATTCGTTCTGCATTTTCGTTTTTCGCTCCACCATATAAATATATAATATTAAATATTTGATTTCCCAGAGTAGGAATCGAACCAACAATTGTCGATCCATGGCCACTAGATATTTCAAATTATCTTAGGAAACATAAACTGCGTCTTTCTGTTCAAATGCAAGCGTAATCCTAGTACCTATACATATATGAATACTGGGTATAATAAATTGGAAGATGAATAAAAAGCGCATGGAGTGTGGAGCGTATGTCATGCGTTTCATGTGGCCAAGTTAAATATAACGCGCCTAAGAATAATCTAATGCAAGAATTTATTTCTGCCTTTGTCGATTGCGTATTATAGTAGTAGTGTTGACGTCAAATTCTTGGAAATATATTGACAGATTAACATATGTTCCTACAGATAAAATATACTTCAATTATTATTAATATACTTTAATTATTATTTATTATTATAGCGATTGTGGATTCCGCTTGTGGAAATGAGTTATATTCATTCCCTCATTTCGGTAACAGGGCAAACCAAGGTGGCTATTTAACTTGTTTCAATGTCTTGAAATTTAAGCAGAAAATCATGCCATGCCAGAAAAAGCGTAAAATTAAATAAGTGGTCCTGTAAAGGCTCCGTTTTTATTTCACTTAAGAGTACAGAACCCTAAAAAGGAACGACAAAAGACGGCTTAAACAATATTATGTACGTGTCAGAACGTCGATTCATCAATTATATTATAATAAAATTGCACTTAGTATCATCGGCATTTCCTGACACCTACAACTTGGCACCCGCTCAGTGCCACTACTTACATATTATTTAGTATTTGTTATTTATATACTAAAACAAATATTGTTTGAATAAAGAATATTTTTATATACTTTTACTTTATTATAAAATACCTAAATTTGGGTATGATATAATTTTTTTTATTATTATTTCTACAATAAAGTTACATTTTTTGTATATATTACATACATTTTTTGTTCCGCTGCGCCACGACTGGATATATATATATATATATATATATATATATATAGCCAGTCGTGGCGCAGCGGAACAAAAAATATAACTAACAAATGACGCAACGTGACAACCCTAGCCTAGAACGCCATCAATCATTCGTCTTTTTTTATTTGCCTCAGGCCACCACGGACAAAAAAAGTTCAATTGAATTTGGTCAATATAGAAATATTCTAATACTAAAACATTATACAGCCGTTTTCGTGAGCGGAACTGACCTATTAAGGACTATGTTATACTAAACAGTAAATTGTATATGTAGCAAGGTAAGCAGAGGGAGTCTAGTGCTTATACACTCCGCTGCCCACTTTCCGCTGAATTCTGGAGGCATTGCTTGTTGAGTGACGGAATTCAACACCGTGCTTCTCCCAACTGCAACTTTACAGCACGAGGCTGCTTCATGACGGCCTTATATAGATTACAAAAAAAATACTGACAGCGCGCGCATAACGAAAAACCGAAACTATAAGTAATTGATATTTTGAATAATAGAGTTGATATCGTGATGTAAGTCCTATGTTGTTTAATACTTGGAAGGCTGAATAACTAGATTTATTCCCTTCAACCTATGTTATATGTAAACACGCGACTAAAATTATTTTTATTAGAATCAATTTTGTTGAAGAATGAAAGAAAGATGAATGCTGTGGAGATGCGATCTCTTCGTAGGATATGCGGAGTCAGCTTAGCTGATCGAATCCGCAATGAAGAATAGATACACAGAATGAAGAAAATGAAGAAAAGATACACAGAATGGCAGGTACTAGCGAGGATGTCACGGTGAGAATGAAGAAGAACGTGCTCAGCTGGTTTGGGCACGTCGAACGAATGAGTGATGAAAGAATGGCAAAAAAGATTTATGATGGAAAAGTGAGCGGTAAGAGAGGTAGGGGGAGACCTCGGTTGACCTTCGAAAACACAGTATCAAAGATACTGGAGGAAGGTCACGTAAAAAGCATGAGGACCCCCCGAAGGGCATGTATGAAGAGGTTGATGACAGTGGACGAGGCGAAAGAGGTATGTAGAGACCGTAGCGTTTGGCGCTCCGTTCTCTCTGACTACCCCGCAAGGGATAAAGCGTGAAGCTAAGTTAAGTTAAGTTAAGTTAATTTTGTTTAATTAAAATAATAATGTAATGTAAAAATAAAACTTTTGAATCGTCGAATAATAACAAATTAAACGTTTTTTTAACCCAATGAGTCTTATTAAAACTTAAATTTACTTACTATTCATATTCCGCCACTCAACACGCAATGCCTCCAGAACTCGGCGGAAAGTGGAGAACGGAGTGTCTTAACACTAGGTTTCCTCTGCCTACCCTGCTATGTGCGACATACAGCGTGAAGCTGTATATATGATTTTGTTTACAATACCACTACATCTCCAGATACGATTCAATCATATCTCCTAACATAATCTGTGAAATATACGTTTTTATATAGCAAAATATACCTCGGCTGAGGATATGAAATAGAAAGGAAAATATGGGGTGCGAATTGCTCAAGTTTTCTCATATGGAGGATTGGAGGGCCTCCAATATAGATTTTTTCCATATGTCTGTATGTTATTTGAAAGGCGCTTATTGTATAAAAAAATGTTATCTGTTTTATTGTTATGGGAGGGTTGTTGAAATTATTAATCTCATGCGGGATTTCAATGATGAGGCCGTCGTGGCTCAGCGGCACAGTTTCTGACCTTAAGCGCGACGGTGTGGTTTTGGCTCCCATTCCCAAAAAAACGTAATTCTTTAGATTTATAACATTAGTACTTTTATCTATGTAAAAGGCCTATGTACATTTTTTTTGTACCCACAGGAAGACATGGTGTGCCTGTCGTGCACGGCGACTGGCGAACGTGTGTGTCTCGCAGCGGAGGGCTTCGGCAATCGACACTGTTTCTTAGAGAACATCGCTGATAAGAACATACCGCCGGATCTTTCTCAATGCGTGTTTGTTATTGAACAGGTAAATGTATTTTAGTTTTACCTATTATATATTTGTATGTAGTACGGCCAATATGTGGCTACTGCTATAAAAATTAAAGTTGCGAAAAGTTGGATTTTTGCAAAAATCTAATCTGCGCTGTCAACTTTATTTTGACCACGAGTTGTCAGCCGTATTGTATATTTTTAGAGCAATGTCAGGTATAAAACGAATATAATTTGAAATGTACATATTTTTTTAGCTTCTTTTACGTTTAGATTATTCTAGATTTATAATTAACAATCTGTTCTATTTAATTTTATATGCTAGGCGTTTTGGAGCATGCCAGTTGAGCGCAAATAACTTCCGAACATCTTATTTGTCCCTTAATTCTACCACTATCTTATAAAACTTAAGAAATTTTATATAAAAAAATACCTTCAATTTCAATTCAATTAATTTCAATAAAAAATATGGCTCAAATTTCAACTCGATATCTCCAAGCGTTCCTGAGATAAAGGCTCTTGACAGATAGACAGACCGACGGACAACAAAGTGGGGTTTAGGGTTCCGTACCTTTTATGGAAATAATGGTTCCTTCTTTGCTTAAAAGGTACGGAGCCCTAAAAAATCAACACGAAAACAAAGAACTCTAGCATTAGGCAGAAAGATGGAAATGGAGTATCTTAACACTAGGTTTATCATGTTACCTGGCTACCCGCTGTATGCGGAACATAGCTTGAAGCTAAATAAATATAAGTAACATATGATTGTAATAAAAAATATTGCTTAAGAAAGTTGACCAAAACACTTTGAAAATGTAAAACAGTTGAAATGTAACATATAATATTAAAAAGAAAATATCATTATTCTACGTTACTTTAGTAGGAAAGCGTGATGTGTTCATATCTAGAAACAATAAAAAATGAACGTGTGTCGAATTTGAATGCAATGCATGTTTGCAATACTCTAGTATTATATCAAGATAATCTCTAAAAGCTTACTATTATTTTTTCAAAGCTTCACGCGTTGTCCCGCATGTAGCATGTTAGGCATTGACAACCTATTGTAAAGACTCTCCGTTCTCCACTCTCTCCTGAAATCGAGAAGTTGTGTGTTTAGTAGTGGAACTCAACATCATTCCTTGCCAGAGAAATGGAAATAATTCATTTCCCCGAATGGGGTCGACCACACGACCATCGCGTTTACAGTAACACGCTGCTCCATTTAAAAATTAATTATTATTATTATTATGTACTACTTCTTATAATATTACTATTTTTATCAAGGTATATTTTAGATCTTCTCATCTTTAGATCAGCTTCACGCTGTATTCCGCACACAGCAGGGTAGGCAGAGGGAACCTAGTGTTAAGACACTCCGTTCCCGACTTTCTGCCGAATTCTGGAGGCACTGCGTGTTGAAAACCTCGACACCAGAGCGAAGAAATGAAAATATAAATTTAAGTAAATATTTCATCTCTTCGAGTCGGGATCGAACCCACAACCAGTCGGTTTTACAGTCACACTTCGTGCCACTACGCCACGACCGGCCTCTATATTTTAGATGTTCATCGATTTTTATTTTCGGCAAACGGAGAATGGAGTTTCCTCGCACTAATTTCTATTTATCCACCCTCCATGCGTAAATAGGCGAGAAGCCTAAAAAAGGGAGTTGTATATAAAGATAATATTGATGAATGATGTTTTATTTTACAGGCGTTGTCGGTAAGAGCTCTTCAAGAACTGGTCACTGCCGCCGGCTCGGAGACCGTAAGTATTTGAAAGATTTTAAGTTTAAATAAACATGTAAATGAAATAAAATTAACATTTGAACACCTATCCTTATATTACTGTTGCCCTTTAAAATAATTTTCAATGAATATTTCGACTAAAATTTTGTCTTAAATATTTTTCAATCAAAGATTATAATTTTGTAAAACGTTATTTTATAAAATGTGTATAATATTATATAATTTAATTTTTATTTAAAATAATTACAGAATTATTTTTTATTTTGGAAAAAACGTATTGCAAAATTATTATAATCTATATTTTTTTACTATAAAGGTTTCAAGCAGCAAATCTCTATATTCTACACATTGTATTATTGTAATTAACATAAATGTGTTCATTTGTGAATAATATTACCCTTTTTACGTACTAGCTTCGTATTTAAATTTTACAGGGCAAAGAAAATTTATTAGTAAGTATATGAATATATGAAATATCGGTAACAAATACGATCACAACGAGTTATATCTTAAAAAATTCTAATAAATTTCCATTTTTTCCAAACTATTTCTATAATTTTCCCTAATATTTTTTCCAAGATATTTCTCGTGGTGACGTTTTGCATGACTTTGAAGTCACATTCTTCGTCTTGTGACTGACCAAAGTGATTATTCAAAATTTTTCTTTTGTCGCTAAACAGTTTTTTTTTTGGTAACAATTTCATATTCGTTTCAATATTTTTACACTAATTTTGAATAAAATAATTGGTTATATTTTATTTCCATAATTTTAAATTTAACACATTCGAAACATTATTAGAGATATGAGATATTAGAATAAATATCATAATTAAATAAATATATGTTTCATACAAAATACACGTGGATAAAAAAAACGTAATATTTTATTTAAAAAACAAACTTTAAAAAATATTTTCCCATCAAATAAGTAGTTATTAGTTTTTATACAAAAATAAAACCATAACAAATTAATATTTTCCTGTATATTTTGCACTTTATTTTTGGATTTATTACTTTAACTAATAATTTTAATAAAATTTATTTAAATCTAGTGATATTTAAATGTGTATAGCGATTATAGAAACGCATGGCAATTTAATCGAAAATAATATATAATATTATTTAAAATGAAGCAAATTTTTGCATGAATATAATGATTTCTATTTCTTAATACAAGTTTTGCTATAACATAGTTATCTTACTACCAATGGGTATGTACAAACACTGCTTAGAGTTCTTAATCTCATTTAATTTTTCTATACCAATTTACACTCTTTTAAAATCTTTAAGACGAATTAAATAATTTATTTTTTGTTATTTTCAATAATATTATATAAATAAATTGTTAATATTTTCACAATATTTTTTTTCAAGTCATAATACAGAATATATTATTATGGAAAATATGCGAAACCGTACATTTATTTTCAGGGCAAAGGAACTGGTTCAGGTCACAGAACATTGTTATACGGCAATGCTATTCTTTTGCGTCATCTCAACAGTGACATGGTGAGTACGATAATTTTTTTTTTGAGGCAAATATGCAATATTTTTTTTATTTTTATTGAAAATTTCTTTTTGAGCTTCTCTTATTGTATGTAGGGCAAGTTGATTTCCTACCAAACAAATATGAAAAAAATATATATTGAAAAGTGGTATATTTTCTCCAATATCTTTGTGGAGGCGGCAGCGTTGACGTCATACTATACTATAATCTACAGATACATTTTATGATTAATAGAAAACAAAATGAAATATTTTATCAGTTCCTCGACTGAGAATCGAACCCACAACCTGTCGCGTTTAAAGTCACACGCTTGTGACTCTGCGCCACGACAGGCCTATATTAATTTAGGTAAAGAAAAAAATATCATGTACGAAAGTACTTTTCATATGTCACTGTCATACATTATAGTAAAAACGGTTATTCTGTTCATACTTTCAGTAATATTTAGTTAAAAGATTTTTCCTTTACGGCGTACATGCAACGACTCGTTTGCTACATAAAAACTGAATGAATTACATTCACAACATACCTACCTCTCTCTAATGAGGATTACAAAGTTAATATTTCTGTAAAAAGGTTACTTTATCTTTTATATTTTAAACATTGTTTTAACTTTGTATCTTTGCTTTGTATGTTGTTTTCGTTATGTTAGTTAAGATATACATAGATAGATTATTCATCAATAACTTAACTATGAGACCGGTCGTGGCGCAGAGGGGAAGAGTGCGAATATAAATGTAACCGGTTGTGGGTTCGATCCCGCTCGAGGATATTAAATAATTAACATTTATTTGCTCTGGCAACGAGGCGTAGCGCGGTGTTGAGTTCCGCCACTTAACACGCAATGCATCTAGAGTTCGGCGTAAAATTGGGAACGGAGTGTCTTAACACTAATTTCCCAGGTTACATGGCTGGGAACCCTGTCAAGTGTCGCATACAGCGTGAAGCTAAAAAAATAAGTTATTTCGTTTATCTTTTAGCTAAATATTCAAGTTTATTTAGCCTAGGATATGTACATATTTATGTACGTGTACCTACGAAACCCAGTTCTGTGATTTCCGCGCGTTGATTGCCCGTTGCATGCCAGCACCCAATCTATTCGTCCATCTAACTATTTTAAATATAAATATATATTTTTTTAGTTTCACGCTGTGTCCCGCACATGGTATTCAGAGGAAATCTGGGAACCTAGTGTCAGTACACTCAGTCCCCATTATCACACTTCCGTTCCCTATTTATATTCTTCTGTGTCGAATTTGGAGCAGTACTTGGAGCCATAATCAAAGAATATGCTCTCTATAGTGTATGGTGCCACGATACCAACGTAAAATGTAAACTTTGCTTTACCTTAACTAATCATGAATACAATTATATACCGCACTTTTTACATCACTTTGTAAATACGACCGAGGCCGCGCAGGGGGATCAACGTGCGACTGTAAATGCGACAGTTGTGGGTTCGATTCCCACTCAATGGAATCTGACCACCTTGCTTTTAAATGTTTAATTTTAATATTTTATGAAATAAAAGTTACGGAAATTATATAATTAATTTAAATGAATACAAAATATACTTTAAGCCTCTAGATTTTGACGACGCGGTAAAAAATAATCAAACGGAGTGATGTGTCACAACTTATTTAATTTTGGTATTTTCCTAATTGTGTGGATTAAAAGTTTAAAAATGTCAAAAATTATTTCATGTATTACGCCGAAACATCTTTAGACAAATATTGGCTTTGGCAAATACAATGCTGTACACACCACAAAGCTCTATACTACAGAGAACTTACTTAGCTTCACGCTGTATCCCTAGCGGGGTAGTCAGAGAGAACGGAGCGCCAGTCGCTACGGTCTCTACATACCTCTATCACCTCGTCCACTGTCATCAACCTCTTCATACATTCCCTCCGGGGGGTCGTTTCGCTTTTTACGTAACTTTCTTCCAGTATCTTTGATACTGTGTTTTCGAAGGTCTTCCCACTTCTCTTATCACTCAATTTTCATCATAATTTTTTTTTGCCATTCTTTCATCACTCATTCGTTCGACGTGCCCAAACCAGCCGAGCACGTTCTTCTTCATTCTCACCGTGACATCTTCGCTCTTTTTATACTTTAGGTAGACCTAGACAAGAGTTTTTTTGGCAAAAACTTAAAATTGTTAGAAGAAAAACTTAAAATATACGATTTATTGTCTGAGCCTTAAGGTCGTCGTGGCAAAGTGGCAAAGAGAGCTGATAATAAATACGATGGTTGGTAGTTCGATTCCCACTCTAGGTAATTTACTATTTTAATTTTTCTGCTCTCGTAACAAGACAAAGCGTGCAATGCCTCGAATTTGGGCCGATGATAGTGGGAGACGGAGTGTCTTAACACTACATTCCATCTACCTACTCTGTTATAAGAAGAATAGAGTGTGAAGCTAAAAAAATTAAAGCAAACATTTTAGTTTTTATAATATTTCATTTGCATAAAGTATTAAGTACTCAAAAATAATTTATTGCATTGCAAAATGCAATCGTATAACTTGAATTGCAATCTCTGCAATGCGCAAACCTTAGGTTGTAAAGTAAACAATATGATTTTACCTAGATATAGATAATATAAACACGTTCTTGATTTCAAATTTACATATTGATTGTATTGAATTTTGTTCTAAATTATAAATTATGTTAGATTATTTGTTAGTTTTATGTTGATCAATTACGAGACAGTATAACGTCAAATCATGGTTGCTGCTGTTTTGCGTATTTGGAAATGCAAATTAAAAATGAAAAGAAATTGATATATTTTCTATTGTTTTAGTCTTATCCTGTTCGATTCCCATTTGTAGAAATGAAATATTTTATATTTTCATTTCTTCGCTCTGATAAGAAGGTAAAGCGTGGCGTTAAATTCCACCACTCAACACTTCCAGAATAGCAATATTTCCAGAATTCGGAGGAAAGTGGTGAACGGAAATAGCTAAACACTTGTTTCCAAGGTTCAATTCGCCTACCCTGCTAAGTATCAACTAATAAAAATTAAAAACAAAAAAAATCTACACGGCTTATAATACATTATTATTATTAAATTCTAAACATCATAAAAACTTTCACTATAATTCACCACCTTATATACTTTACAAGATCACAAAAGATGATAAATCATTAAATTTCAGTACTTGGCGTGCTTATCGACGTCGTCCTCTCAAGATAAGTTGGCGTTTGACGTCGGTCTGCAGGAGCACTCTCAGGGCGAAGCGTGCTGGTGGACCCTCCACCCTGCTAGTAAACAAAGGTAAAATATTTTTTTAGAAATTTAACTATTAGTTTTGTAATAACATTATTTTTCTTAAGTATTGGTTGGCTGTTTATACTTAAGGTAGGCATTGTGTAATAACTTTTTCCATTAATTCCAGAAAAAGAGACACATTTTTAGGATTCCGCATCTTTAAAGGAAAAAGAGACCCTTATAAGATCACTTTATTCTCCATCTGTCTATCTGTCCGTCTATCCGTATCGTCTGGCAAGAGCCTTTATCTCAGGAACGCTTAGGGATATTAAGTTGAAATTCAAACCATATACCCAGATCTACGGTCCCTTGATTTCCTGAAAAAAACATAATTCAACATTTAATTTAAATAAGATATGGCCGTTTATTTTGACACTATAAAGAGAATCAAAATTCTTAGAATACTTCCGGTTGACCTAGAATTATGAAATTTGGCACCTAGCATCTACAGGTAGTAAGTACTAGTTCAGGAAAAAAATTAAACTATAGATTTGTGGTTAAACTCTAAAAATAATAGATTTAAAATGGTGGTTATATTTGGTATTAAAGCCACTAGTTTAAGTGATGTATCAGATGACGAAAAAAGAAAAAGCTCGAGACTTCCAATTTCCGTACGAAACCCTCGGTGGGCGAACCCGACTCGCGCTTGCCCGGTTTTTTTGTCTGAATTTATGTATGTAATATAATGACATTTTATCTTTTACCATAAAAATAAATAATATAAATAGTAAGTATTTTTTTTAATCAATCCTTCAATGCTTCAACGCGTCTATCCTTCTATCCTTTTAATTTTAAATGCGTTGCGCATCAATCTTTTTCCAACCCAATTCACAAATGGAGTACGATTTATGGTTTGTGTGGGATTGTCTATCACTAATGTTCCAAAGCGAATCCCATTGAGCTTTTGTGTACGGGCGGGCAGTATTATATTGTTTTTTTTTAACGTCACGCTATATCCCACATAGCAAGATAAGCAAGGGGAACCTTTTGTTAGACACTCCGTTCTCCATTTTCCGCCGATTTTTTTAAAGCATGTTGAGTGACGGAACTCAATGCTGGGCTTTTGTATCTTTGTGCCAGAGTGAAGAAATGAAAATATCATTTATTATTGTGTTATATTGCTTCAATTTCCGCCATTCAACACGCAATGGCGAAAATTCGGCGAGAGGCTGTCTCGGCATTAGGTTGCTTCGGCCTACTCTGCTATATACGGGATAAAAAAACTATTTTATTTTTTATTCTTTTATTTTTTAAACTTTTCTCCTATTTTGAAATGATTGTTTTGTTTTATTTTATATTTAATAATATATTTCAATTGTTATAGATCTGAGGGTGAAAAAGTGCGCGTGGGTGACGATTTGATTCTAGTATCTGTCGCTACTGAGAGATATTTGGTAAGTATTAGTCATATAAAATATATTATACTTATATTTTCTTATACAATTCTACTTAGGGTATATTGATCTCGAATTTTCATACTTAGTTACACAATAATTTTCACCCTACAAATTGGAAAATTTAAATTATAAATTGGATTGTACGTATGTACACTGGGACTGGGTCGATACACTAGTATTCACCAGTGCACTCTAATATCTTTCTTAACTATTTATCCTGTATAAACTTTATTATATTACGAGGCCAGTCGTGGTGCAGCGGCACGAGGTGTGACTGTAAAACCGACGCTCTGGCGTCGAGGTTAAGCGCGGCGTGTAGTTCTGCCACTCAACACGCAATGCCTCCAGAATTCGGCAGAAAGTGGGGAACGGAGTGTCTTAACACTAGGTTCTCTCTGCCTACCCTGCTGTGTGCGGGATACAGCGTGAAACTGTTTTTTTGATTTTTTATAAACTTTATTTAAAACTGTATACGGCTTTTACAGAGTCATAAAACTGTGGTTTCATTTAAAGTGGTGCTGTCAAAAATACTGTATTTTTGCCTTAAGTAGGCAACAGTTGTGGGTTCGTTTCCTAATTGAGGAAATTAATTATTTAACACTTTCATTTCCTCGCTCTCGTAACAAGATAAAGCGGGGCCGTTGAATTTCGCCACAGAAT
This sequence comes from Heliconius hermathena, assembly GCA_013403705.1. Lineage (NCBI taxonomy): Eukaryota > Metazoa > Arthropoda > Insecta > Lepidoptera > Nymphalidae > Heliconius > Heliconius hermathena. The sequence continues at coordinate 581,472 of JAAIXJ010001843.1, read as the reverse complement.
TGAAAGTGGAAATCGGAGTGTCTAAACATTATATTCCCACAGCCTACCCTTCTATACAGTGTCAAGATGAAAAAAAAGAAAAACCTGCACTGACGTAGTGGATATACTAATAAATATTCATCCTACAGCACACAACAAAAGAAAACGAACTGTCAATAGTGAACGCCTCGTTCCACGTGACCCACTGGTCGGTGCAGCCGTATGGAACTGGCATATCTCGTATGAAGTATGTCGGCTACGTGTTTGGAGGGGACGTGCTCAGGTTCTTCCATGGGGGGGACGAGTGTCTTACTATACCTAGCACCTGGAGTAAAGAAGGGGGGCAGAAGTAAGTTATTTTTTTTATTCTCCATTTTTTGTCGTGTCACTTTTCTTAGAGTGATGATTGTTTAAGGGTTATTTAATTATTGCCCTCACCTTTTAACGTAATTTTTCATGGATAGGTGCGTCGCAGGTATATATCGGATATTAAGGACAGCCCATTTTAGTTTTTCTTTCTTTGAGTAATCTTAAGAGAACATAGTGGCTTATTGTAAGTCCTCAAGGCTGTAGTTGCTTTAGGGGAAACCCAGGGGCACTCTGAAATATCTATCATATAAAAGGAAGAAAAAACGTTATTTTATGATCAAATATACCAAATCTTTTATAATATGAAATTTTTATAATATGAAATTTTGATAATAATATCTAAAATTATGCTAAATATTTTTTATTTTATTTATAGTTACTTCAGATTTAAGTTATGATTAAAGGGAAAATTTAATTTTGTTATTTTTATCAATTTTAATAAATCTATTTCATATTAGTACAAAAAAAATGAAATCAGCTTCACGCTGTATCCCGCACACAGCAGGGTAGGCAGAGGGAACCTAGTGTTAAGACACTCCGTTCCCCACTTTCTGACGAATTCTGGAGGCATAGCGTGTTGAGTGGCAGATCTCAACGCCACACTTTGCCTCGACACCAGAGCGAAGAAATGGAAATATAAATTTAAGTAAATATTTCATCTCCTCGATTGGGGATCAAACCCACAACCTGTCGGTTTTACAGTCACACTTTGTGCCGCTGCGCCACGACTGGCCTCAATATTATAATGGCATATTAGTAAAAGTATAAGTAAAAATAGGTTTCTAGAATAAAACGTTTAAAAGTATTCTAGTGTAGCAGCTGCAACTAGTAGTTAGATGTCTGAGTAATTGGATATAAAACAAAAGATGCAATTGTTCCGCTCGCTCAGTAAATAGGGATGTTTGTCCGCTTTGTCTGGCGAGTGCATTCTTCTACACGAGGTGCACTCGTACATCACTTTTAGCAAAAATAAATAGTAAAATGTTTATATATACCAAAGTTTTAAACTTATAATTATTGTATGTCGTATTTAACTACCTGTAAAGTGTATTGGTACTATTTTGTTTTTAATATAATATTTTTTCTTAGCGAATTTAATAGTATACATTTTTTTTCGTGGAGTAGTTTTTGACATTTATAAAACCGAAAATTATAAGTTAGAGCACATCCTATCTATAATTTATAAATACAAAACATTGCATATAAAAATGAACAAATAAATTCATCCTGAATTTGAAACTTCTCCTACAGAAGTCTCCCTACGATGTGCTAACAGCATAAATAAGTTGGAACAACAGTGATTTCGACGTAGCTTGATGAGAACGTTTGGCTTAGTGGTCAGAGCGCCTGGACGGTTTCCAAGAAACGTGGAATTAAATCCCGTTACGTAGATTTTTTACGTTTCCTAAAATAATTATTTTTTTACTAATGTGGGGGAATAACATGTTAAGAATGTAAAAAGTTGAATATTATTTAATGAGAACACATAAAATTTTAACATTCCAGCATCGTAGTCTATGAAGGCGGTTCGGTGATGTCGCAAGCGCGTTCCCTCTGGCGGCTCGAGCTGGCGCGGACCAAATGGGCAGGAGGCTTCATTAACTGGTACCATCCTATGAGGATCCGACATATTACTACCGGACGGTACCTCGGCGTCAACGATCAGAATGAATTGTATTTGATTAGCAGGTACGTTCAATTTTTTTATTTTATATGTAATTTTAGTCTTGTGTTTATTTATTTTTTTCACAATTTAAAGATATATGATGGTTAATGAGAGTATTCGTAGTTATAGCAATTTTCTTATTTTTTTATATTCTCTTTCATAAGGTTAGGTTTGCAGAGAAAAATATATATACGGAATAACTATGTGATCTTTCCTTCTCTTATGTTTTATTTTTTTGCATATTTTGCATTGTGGCCGTCGTGGCGTAGGTGCACAGTGTCTAATTGTAAGCACAATGGTTTTGAGTTCGATTTCCACTGGGAGGAATTATTAATTTATTTCATCTTTTTAATGCTTTGACAACAAGACAAAGCGTGGCTAAGGTAATTAAAATTGCTTCACTTAACTCGCAGTAGAGTAACGAGTGTGTCTACAGCTTATTCTCTCTGCCTACCATGTTAAATTCAGGAAAAAAACGAGAAGCTGTAAATGTGTTATAAATAACAAAAAACATAATAAACGTAACAAAAAACATAATAAATGTAACTATAACAGAGAGGAAGCTACTACAGCATCTTGCGCCTTCTGCCTCCGCCAAGAGAAGGATGACCAGAAAGTGGTATTAGAAGACAAGGATCTAGAAGTTATAGGTGCACCCATTATAAAGTATGGTGACTCCACTGTCATTGTTCAACATTCTGAAACTGGACTTTGGTTATCCTACAAGGTTTGTTTTAGTGACTTATATATTTGTTTCATATATTTTTGTATTAAAATATTTGACCACTTCAGTTCAACAAATTGAACAAAAATGTGTTTTCCATAATGTTCATAAATTATTATTACATGTTTTTTTGGTCAATGTATGATAAATATATCACAGTAAGATTGATGGTATCTGATGAAATTGATAAGACTATTGTAGTAAATGTGACGCGGTCTACTCTTACGGACTACGGCCTGTCTGGTAGGACGAAGCGAGGCGTTAAGTCCTCTATTCACTCGCAATGTCTTGAAATCAGGTGCAGTATCTTGGTACTGGTTTACCTACGCCTACCCTGCTATATGTTGCATAAAACGTGAAACTAGGAAAAACAACCTAATAGTTATGTATTTCTATTTTTTTATCCTAGTCATACGAAACTAAAAAGAAAGGTGTAGGTAAAGTGGAAGAGAAACAAGCGATATTACACGAGGAAGGCAAAATGGATGACGGTTTAGATTTCTCTAGATCTCAGGAGGAAGAATCCAGAACTGCTAGGGTTATTAGGAAATGTTCTTCGCTTTTCACTAAGTTTATTAAGTAAGTAGTAAACCTCTACCATTTTTTTTATTTATATACACATTTATAAATAAAATAAAATTGCGACTAGTCCTTTCACCTTGCTCTGGTAACGAGGCAAAGCGCGGCGTTTCGCCACTGAACACGAAATGCCTCCAATTTTGCGTTAAATGGGGAACGGAAGTGGCTAATGGGAATGGAGTGTTTTAACCTAGATTGCACGGTTCCCTCCGCCTAACTTACTATGGACGGGATAAAGCGTAATAAATAAATAAATAAAGCTAAAAAAATACAATTCACTGTATTCTAAACGACTTCGTAAGGTGGAGAAAAAAGTATCGTGGTACTAAATTATCTCTGCCCACGTGTTATAAAATCGTTACAGCATGAAGCAATAAGTTTTTAGCTCTTTTATATTTTTAACAGCCAACCGCTGTCTACGCACGCTGACATTTTATCAAAAAAATCAGAATAATTGAACCTTTCAAAAATAATTACTACATTTGGACAAATAGTTTACTATGTTTCTTTTTTACACCATTAATATGTAATATTAGAATAAACTGTAATATTAGAATAGAATTTTTTTTCTTCTTTTAAAGTATTATAATTTATTTTCGTTTTACTTTCGTTAAAAGTATTATAATTTGTTTAAAAACTTTATTTTAGCGGCCTTGAAACGTTACAAGAAAACAGACGTCACTCTATGTTCTTTGCGTCTGTCAATTTGGGAGAAATGGTCATGTGCTTAGAAGATTTGATCAATTATTTCGCACAACCTGATGAAGACATGGGTAAGAGATTGCCAAATAGTTAAACGATGTAAATTTGGGCCAGTCGTGACGCAGGGGCACAAGAAAAAAATATTTCTAATTCTTATTTTTCTCCATACATCCAATTTTAATCCTATAATATTGCTTATTTCTAAACAGAACACGAAGAAAAACAAAACAAATTCCGAGCACTTCGCAACAGACAGGACTTGTTCCAAGAGGAAGGCATTTTGAACTTGATCTTAGAAGCGATAGACAAAATCAACGTTATCACATCACAGGGTTTCTTAGCCGGTTTCCTGGCCGGCGACGAGTCCGGACAGAGCTGGGACATGATATCTGTGTATTTGTATCAATTGTTAGGCAAGTCATTAAAGTTTAAATTACGTTTAAGTCGACTTTTGTAACATTAAGGGATTTAGTTCACTGTTTGCAAGTTTTGTGTACTTTCAATGCAGGGAAACATGTATGAATATTTTCCTTGGCGAAATTGCCCTTTTTAATTATTATTATTTTAAGTAACTATCATAACACGTGATTCGTACCATTCTTCAACTTTTTCTAAAAACTAAGCCTAGAGAATTCCAGACTATACTTATCATATAATGTACATTGAATCTGTAGGTGCTCAGTAGCTAATCTAACAAGACAACGAAATTGTATAAAGAAATGTATAGTTACAATGAGATTTCTTAAAAAAAATATTTGAGTTAAGATTGATGAAGTTGATTGTGCCAATAGGCGCTTTAGTATTTGAAAATAACTATCGATTCCTTAATAACTACGTATAGCCGTGAATTTTCTTCCCTCATGAGGTCATCTTATTAAAATGTACTATTGTTTTACATTCGCAGCTGCCATAATCAAAGGTAATCACACAAACTGCGCCCAATTTGCCAATTCCAACCGTCTAAACTGGTTATTTTCAAGACTTGGTTCTCAAGCCTCTGGAGAAGGAACGGGCATGCTTGATGTATTACATTGCGTGCTGATTGATTCACCTGAGGCTTTGAACATGATGAGGGTATAAGATTTTTTTAATTTCATTGTTTGTTTGTACATTGTTTAAAATTAAAAGTAGTACAGATATAGATTTATTATTTATTATAAAAAAACCTAATAAATTATAGAAGAAAATTTGACCGCAAGTTGTACTATGGTGCGTATGTGGGGTTTCTAGTTTTATATTTTTATTTAATTTTTTTTAATAAATATGTTAAAAAAATTTTAAGTTTACAGTAAATTACTATTAAAGAACATTACATATTGCATATTTACATTTCAAGAATTACAATGAAAACTACATATAAAACGATTTTCTTACAGGATGAACACATAAAAGTAATAATATCGTTGCTCGAGAAACACGGTAGAGATCCGAAAGTCCTAGACGTGTTATGTTCTCTTTGCGTCGGTAATGGCGTCGCAGTGAGATCGTCGCAGAACAATATATGCGATTATTTACTGCCCGGCAAGAACTTGTTGTTGCAGACGCAGTTGGTTGATCATGTTTCTAGGTAACGATATAGAATATATATAGTACGGTCTACGAGTCGTGACCGATCTGAAGTCAGACTTTGTGAATGTTTGCACATTGTACAATTGGGAAGATAATAATGACAAATAAGAATCTATACTAACTTCAGGGCGGCCACGACTTGTTGACCGTTCTGTTATTTTAGGACAATATAGATAGTGACAAGTCACAGAGTTTTATATTTTCAGCTAATATTATTTAATTTTCTCCTCACTCTACTCCTCTCCCACTCTGAAGAATGAATTATTTTAATTTACTGCTCTAGTGATAGGACATAACGGGGTGTTGAGATCCACTCAACGCGCAATGTCACAAAATTGAACAGAAAATGAGGAATAGAGTGGTTTAACACTAATAGGCCGTAGGAGTAGGCCGGACTACCCTACAATATGCGGAATACAGCGTGAATCCAAAAAAACATTTTTTATGTTACTTTGTTATAATTTCTTATATCTTTATAAACAATATTATAATAACTTTTTAGCGTACGACCAAACATATTCGTGGGTCGTGTAGAAGGTTCCGCAGTATACCAAAAATGGTATTTCGAAGTGACAATGGACCATATCGAGAAGACAACACATATGATGCCTCATCTAAGAATTGGATGGGCTAATACATCTGGGTGAGTATTCAAAAGTTTGTAAATGAGATAGATATCTTTTCGATTTTAATTTTGTTGTAGCATTTTAATAGGTGGGTGATTAAATTAAGTTTTTCTCTTAATTTTTATAATCATAATTTCGCTTACGTGAATTAAAGCCACAAATATAACTAGTAGTGCTATATAATTAAGTCTCAAATTGGATATTAAAAGGATGTATTCCTTAAACATAAAGAAAATCTATAATTGTTTATTTGATAGGAGATTTAACATTATTAAAATAATACTCTTAGATATTTAATAAATAATTGAGTTTTAAGTAACACATATATAGGTTACTTTTTTTTCGTGCGTTACTTTAGCACAATCAAACTATATTACATATACTAAGATGTTATTTACATAACATCTCTCAAGAACTACTGGCTTGAATTGGGATTTTTTTCTGTTTTGGAAGCTATAAGCTATATTACATCACTTTAATCGCTTCGATATAACCCATTGTACCCTCTCTGAACTAGTCTGATCGCAGAGTTACCACGGGTACTTACAATGTGTCATATAAAACTCTTACTTGTTTCTACTTGACCACGGAGCTGATGCCGTATGTAAAAGCTAGTATATAAAAATTTAAGTATGTATATATATATTGTTCTTCAGCTATGTCCCCTACCCGGGCGGAGGTGAGAAATGGGGAGGCAATGGTGTAGGTGACGATCTATACTCCTATGGCTTCGACGGCGCCTTCCTTTGGTCGGGTGGAAGAAAGACACCTGTCAATAGGTCTCATGCTGAAGAACCTTTTATTAGGAAGGGTACGAATTTTATTATTTCTATATTTATTTGCCCTTTTTTTAAGTATTCGTTTCCTATACTGCTATATGCGGTACATTATACATATTTTGTTACTAATTTAAATAATTACATTTAATCCGTGTATATAATTCCAGGTGACGTAATAGGCTGCGCCCTAGATCTGACAGTGCCCTTAATCAACTTTATGTTTAACGGCGTAAGGGTCACAGGTTCGTTTACCAATTTCAACTTGGAAGGCATGTTCTTCCCTGTCATCAGTTGTTCGAGTAAACTAAGGTATGTGTATAGAAAAAAAAATGTTGTATTATTAGAGTTACTGCAGAACTTATAACAAAATCATATCAAATTAATATTTTGATAAATATGATTTTGGAATAAATGTATGTATAGAAATTGAATATAGATTTTGTAAAGGTATTAAAAATTAAACGATTGCAAAACATAACTCATAACCCATTTCGTGATCTTAAAGCGCTCTCTAAATTACTAGTATATTTCAGCCCATGGAAGAAATGGGATAAAAAAATACTCAATAAAAACATAGAGTAGGCAGAGAAAATCTAGTAGTAGGACCTCGTACTTAATTCTCACTTTCCGTCTAATTTCCGAAACATTGCGTATTGACTAACAGAACTCAAAGCTGCACGTTGTCACAACGGCTTCTAAAGAAATATAGTAACCAGAACTTTTTTTTTCATCACAGTTGTCGGTTCCTTCTCGGCGGTGAACACGGTCGTCTTAGATACGCTGCGCCTGAAGGATATTCTCCATTAGTAGAATCGTTATTACCTCAGCAGATATTGAACCTGGAACCTTGCTTCTATTTTGGAAACCTAGCAAAGAGGGCGTTAGCTGGTCCACCGTTGGTGCAAGACGATACGGCATTTGTGCCGACGCCGGTTGATACTTTGTCTGTACGTACTTGTTTTTATAATTAAATAGAAACCCAAACGCGGCTTCGGCCGCCTACACTTTATAGCCAAATTATACAAAAAATTGTAGCCTATGATGTACAAGTAACATTTTTGTAAGGTTTTATCGAAATTCGTTCAAAAGGTATTACGTCGAAGTGAAACAAACATCTGTCCTCTCAACTTTCACATTTATCACATAAATAGGAAGTAGGATGATTGTATATTATATTGTATTTTGTCACTTCAAAAAAAAATGGATTCGCTACTGAAGCTACTACTAAAGTTATTTCGTAATTTTAAGTTCCCAGCAATAAATAATATTTTTAAATGTTATAGATTATTGTATTTAATAAACGAGTCAAGTTAAAACTTAATTGTATTTTCAGATCACCTTGCCTACATACATTGAGCAAATTCGCGACAAACTCGCCGAAAATATTCACGAGATGTGGGCCATGAACAAGGTATCATTTTTGATTAGATTTTGTTCTTTATTTCTATATTATTATTTTTACGCACAAAATTTATTCTCCGCCGAAGTGTTGCATATGCATGTACAATTTCCGAATTCAATTTCAAGAGAGTATTAATGTATTGCAGTGTTATATATATATATATATATATATATATATATATATATATATAATTCTATACGTCTCGTACAATTTTGTTCGCATCGAATTTAAGAAGTAAAATTGAAAAAACGAGTTCTTCCTATTCCCGTTGAGAAATCCTGATCTCGTACTTCCCTATACTTCCTAATCTACCTACATATTTCCAGAAGTATCATTATCTGTTAGCAATGAAGGAGTCTTACATAACATTTTTACTACCAGATCGAAGCCGGTTGGTGTTACGGAGATAACCGCGACGACACTCGCCGCATTCACCCCTGTCTAGTGCCATTTGAACGACTGCCCGCAGCGGAAAAGCGATACGATGTACAATTGGCTGTTCAGACTTTAAAGTGGGTTGATTGATTTGTTTTATTGTGTTTTTGACAATTAAAAAGTATAGTAAATATAATTTAAATAATTTCGAAAAATTAATGTTGTGACATTTGAGTACTATATTGCATTACCTATGGAATTATACACAACTTCTGGAGCTATAAGTAATGAAATGTTATTTAATTAGCCAATTCTGATAATGTATACTATAAACATTTATGTACGATTTTTTGAATTTATAATATTTTTATAGAACAATCTTAGCACTCGGGTACTACATAAGTCTGGATAAACCGCCAGCGCGCATCCGCAACGTTCGTTTGCCTAACGAACCGTTCATGCAAGTAAGTGATATTATTGAAATTTATTCACAAACATAGAATTAAATAAACATACTTATGAGAAAATAAAACAAAAAAAATCTATTTCTGCTCTCATTGGTTTTTTTACTAGAAGGCTGAGTAGTTATAATATGCCTAAAAATGATTTTGAATGGCGGCCAATTTTGTGGACTAGTTTCTGTTTTGCTTGCTCGTAGAAATTAAAACACTTGCTCCTGTAACAAATTGTAGCAGTTATCTATGAACTGACAGTTGTAGAAATAAAGGCAGTACAAACTAAACAAGCTTTTAGCGTCAAAATTTGTAAATCCACCATTACCTATTCTTTTAATTATTACATATATGTATACAATAATAACTGAATTTAAAATCACGTTTACAGTCTAACGGCTATAAACCAGCACCTTTAGACTTGAGTGCTGTAACATTAACACCGAAAATGGATGAGCTAGTGGATCAACTCGCTGAAAATACTCATAACTTGTGGGCCAGAGAGAGGATACAGCAAGGATGGACTTATGGACTTAATGAGGTATGCATTTAGTTTTATATACATATATAAAGTAAAAATATTATTATATATACTAGCAAAGTGAAAAGTAAACATATCTACAGAATCCAATACACAACCATTCTTTAACTACTACGCCAAGTGAACTTTGATTTGTAGTCACAATATGTTATCATACTAACTATGTATGTACCTGTATCGTAAATTTAACATAATAAGGAAAAATAAGGATAATATTTTTTATATAGATAATATTTTTTAATTTAAAAGTTTTGTAATAGAAATCAGAAATATCTACTAAATTTCAGGACCCAGAAATGCACAGATCTCCACATTTAGTTCCTTATCCGAAAGTAGACGACGCGATAAAGAAAGCAAATCGCGATACTGCATCAGAAACTGTAAGAACTTTGCTGGTTTATGGATATAACTTGGATCCACCGACTGGAGAACAACACGAAGGTATTTATTTAACTCTAATATGCTTGTATTTTAATTTTTTAAAATTTTTGTCTCATTGATAATGAACTTGTCAAATAATTCTTAGAAACACGCGAGACGATGACTTAATACAAAGATTACTTTTATTTGAATAATAGCATAACTCAGTTAAGGATTATTAAAAAATATGTAATAATTTTTTTACATTTCTAAAATATTATTTTACACTTAAAAAAGAAAACTTATTTAGAAAACGTATAAAAATCTGGCACCTTCTGGTCTTGAATAGTAAAAAATCAGAATTGGAGGCCTCAAGCTTTTTCTGAAATTCAAGCTTAGCTTAGCCAGAGCCCTTTCATCTGATACCTCACTTGAACTAGCGGCTTAAATATTAAATGTTGCCCCCAATCGCTCCACCTGGTTTTAGAAATGAGAGATTTTATTTACAAAATAAGCCCTTAAAACTTTCTCTATTATACTTTTTTTTCAGCTTTATTGGCGGAGGCGTCTAAGCAAAAACAAGCGGATTTTAGAACCTACAGAGCTGAGAAGAATTATGCCGTCAGTTCAGGAAAGTGGTACTTTGAGTTTGAAATTTTGACCGCTGGACCAATGCGGGTTGGTAAAACTTATTTAATTGATTTTTTACATTTTTAGTCTTATAATTAGCTATTTGAGTATCGTAATGAGAATAAATAAATTATATTAGTATGTACACATTGTGTATAATTTGAAAAGAACAAATTTATATTATATAGTGCAGTCAACGAGTCGTCCCCCCTAAAGTTAGCTGTAGATGGCTACGTAGATTGGAGTTTGTTATGTTCCTTATTTTTTATTATCTTTTTCTACTTATATAAATACTAAGACTAGCGTAAACTATAAAACTAACATAAACATAAATATTTATTCTTAGGTTGGTTGGGCCCATGCGGATATGCCCCCCGGCATGATGCTAGGACAAGATGAGAACTCTTGGGCATTTGATGGATATAATGTAAGTAATTTATTGGTTTTCCTTTAATGCAACCAAACAAAAGTAGAAACTTTTGCTTTGTTCTGTATCCTATATAGACAATATTTGAATATAATTAAATATTAGAAATACAATTTCATTTAAGTGTGCACAAACATGTGGCCATACATGCAAATTTTATTATTAAATATACCTATAATATAATTTAGTAAGTTCGATTCTTGCTTGATCCATACATAAAATACCATTTAACCGACATACCTATTTAATGTCAGTTAAAAACTAAGTGACGCTCCGAGTGAGAACGCAAATTAAATATTTAATTGAAACACAGTCACAAAAATGGCACGGTGGTACCAGCGACACGTTTGGACAGCAATTGAAAGTTGGTGACATTGTCGCTTGCTTCTTAGACGTGATCGACCAAACTATTAGTGAGTCAACGGAATAACGGGAAAGCCCTTGTCTGATAAATGTTGTATTTTGTTATTAATGTTTATACAATTATATATTATCTTTTATATATTATTGGCTAACTTTGTATCTTAGCATGTTGGTCGATGTTGCATACTAAATTGTATGTGTTATTTATGTGTCTGACTAGACTATATCGTGTGTTTTATGGGGTAGGTTTAGAGGAAGTAGTGATTAATATTTCTGTTGTCCACTCTCTGCCATGAAAGATATTTTGTTGATATATGGTGGTACTCACTGCCACGTATTGACAAGTATATAACTTAACAGTTATATTCTTTTTAAAAAATAGTTGTAAAAATTTAGGATTGACTGGAATTAATAATCAACAATCATCGCGTAGGTTAGCTAAAGTTAATACTTTTATTAATGTCTAAAAAAATTATATCTTTATTATTATTTTTTAAATATGCTTAATTTTTATAGAACAACAACAAAAATAAAAAATTAAGTAACTTATAATATGATCGTGGCATTCACACTGATAAAATATACAACAAAATTCACTTTACATACAAATATGTATACTAAATGACAAATTCAAATATTTCCTTGTTTCTATACACACTGTATACAACTGATACTTATTTAATCTACTGTCAAACATTTATCAGACAAGCTGATGTCGATGTCGTTGTGTTTTATGGTATTTAAAGTGTTAGAATCCCGTTGTATCGCGTATCTATGAGTATGTTCAGAATGGTACATGCATTCCCTCTTCCGAAGTCCCCAAAGTTAGTCATTTGTAAATATTTCCCTACACATCCTATTTTTTTCTTACAATTTTATTATTTATCATTACATTACAAATGTAAATATCAGATTTATAAAGTCTTATCTAAATTTTATAGAATATACTTGGGTTATGTTATGTATAAAATATATATTCCTTTAGAATTTAGGCGACGTATTCAATATTTAATATAAGTCCTAAGAAAAATGGTTTAACTTTTTAAGGAGGAAAAAGTATACTCCAGTAGTACGGAGTCGTTTGGCAAGCAATGGGCGGTGGGGGACGTTGTAGGCGTATTCCTAGATCTCATTGACAAAACGATAAGTAAATAACTTTTGACTGGCAACACTTAGCTTGCTTGGAGGCGTGGTGAGAGTATTTTTATATATGGCAATATTTTTATTTTGTTTTTAGATAAATAGCATAGCGTAATTCATCGAATGTCAAACAATTGCAAAATGTAAGATATACTAATTTATAAGTATTTCTTTTTTTTTTCTTTGAGTTTTTCTATTTATTTATATTTGACTGGCGTCAAAATTGATAACAACCTATGAGAAATAAAATTTCAGGTATCAGAAAATGTGCTTAAAAAACACTACAAATATGTTCACAATTAGGCCCAATTTATATAAAAATGCTCTAACCACTACAAAAATATCACGCCAAGCTTCAACTTAGCTTATAAAAAAATCGGCAAAAAAGCGTCAGTTGGCGTAACATCATCGCTTTGCTTTGGGAGAACTCTAAATTAGATTTAATACGATTTTATCACCGATCGTTGGCATCGAGCATGTTTAGAAAATAGAGGTCCATTTAATTGCAATCCAATGCACAAACAGTTTAAAAAGCATTTTGAAACATGTTAATGTAAATATGAAGAACATACAGAAAAACATTAACCGCTTTTTCCCGCGAGGCAGGCAACAAGTATTTAGTGTTAAGACACTCCTTTCTCCACTTTCCGCCCATTTTTGAGACATAGCGCGTCAAGTGGCGGAACCCTACGTCGGGCTATTTCTAATCATATTAAAAATGGTGATTCAGTCCTTAACAAACGCGTCTATATTCAGTCAGATAGTCGTTGGTGTTAAATATGAATAATATTTAAAAAAATACTTTTTCTCAACAGCAATACAATTATTTTCAGTTTATTCCATCACATTTCTACTCTACACAGCGACAGTAGACAATTTTACTATTTTTCATTTTAAGACATTTTGAAAGTCCCTAAAAACTGCTTGCTAGTAATTAACAAAATGATTAACGCTTATTTAGTCTGTATTTTTGTGTGAATAACTCGGTTTTACTGTATCGATTTTTCTAAATCGTAAAGTTAATCGGATGCATGATAATTATCGATTTCAATATTTGTTTTCGAAATGTTATAATTTAATGATGTAGGGTAGATAATATTCAAAGTTTTTTTTTCAATTTTCATATTTAATCCAATATACATATTTACTATGTTATTTGATTAGAAAAAGGTAATTTATTGTTAGCTTTTTAGTTTTTGTTTTAAATAAAGTTTGAAATATAAAGCATGTTCTAATATCTAATAATTATTAGGTTTTTCCCTAAACGGGGAGTTGTTGATGGATGCTCTGGGCGGTGAAACGACCTTCGCTGAAGTACAGGGTGATAATTTTGTACCAGCTTGCACTCTAGGAGTTGGTCAGAAGGCAAGGTAAGAACATTTTTATAAATACATACACATATTTATGTGGAGAATCATTAATGGCATAATCGATTGAAATGTCTTTTTAATTTTTTATTTGTGTACGTATGTGAAATAATAGTGATACATATTATTTTCTTTTTAGACTCTCATACGGTCAGGATGTGAATTCCTTAAAATATTTCACGACGTGCGGTCTCCAAGAAGGCTACGAACCGTTCTGTGTGTAAGTAGTATTAATTCATCATAAATTATAGTAAGTAGTAATAGCTCTACGATCTATCTCTTTGAGCAGGGGCACAAAGTGTGACTGCAAAACCGGCTGGTTGTAGGTTGATCCCCACTCGAGGAGATGAAATATTTACTTGAATTTATATCCATTTCTTCGCTCTACTCTACGTAATCATGCTACATGCGGAAAAAAATACTGAGCAGAATTTGAACGTATAGTATACGTAAATAAACGTATACTATACGTATAAATAAACGTATACGTAAATAAAGAACGCAAGGATTCAGATCCCGTCACTATTTAACACGTTATTATTATATTATATGTCTATGCTTTTTTCATAATACTTATAATATTTATGCAAAATGTTGAATATTTTCCAGAAACATGAAGCGTGACGTCACACATTGGTACACCAAAGACCAGCCCATATTTGAGAACACAGACGAAATGGCCGATACTAGGATAGATGTTACTAGAATACCTGCTGGGTCAGGTGAGTTATTTAAATTAATTTATAGTAAATACATATACATATGTACAAGAAAACAACAATAATAATATAAAAAATACTATACATATTAGGTTTTTATCAAAAAAATTGAAGATCTGCTATTTACCAGTGCGTCCTATTTTATAATAAAAAAAATACTCGTACTTAGTGTACTCTAACTATAGAATTTTATATTTATACTTTAACTTATAGGTGAAATAATTAAAACATTTTAACATAGCATCTTAGAGGGTACATTTATTTTATTCACCTATGTCTTATTTTAATATTTGTTATATTATAGAAAAACACTAGGTGCCATTTTGGTATTAGTGTGACAGAGTAATAGCGTCTGCTTGTGTGCTTTACGTATACTAATTTCTATATATTTTTCTTTATTTTAGATACACCTCCATGCTTAAAGATTTCGCATAACACATTTGAAACGATGGAGAAAGCTAACTGGGAGTTCCTGCGCCTTTCCTTGCCAGTTATATGTCAATCGGAGTTTATAGAGTAAGTGTTTATTTTCTATTTTCTAAGATGACAAAAGTTTTATATTTGATAAAATGGCCTTTTGAGTTTGTTAGTGACTCTTTCCAAAAGAGCCGGAAGATGGCTTCCCATTGGGCTGACATTACTAAGTTTTTATGTTACTTACTGAAAAGTGAAAACTATGTGAAGGATCCTAATAGAATAAAGATCATTGTAATTTTTATCATCAGCTTCACGCTCTATCCCGCACACAGCAAGGTAGGCAGAGGGAACCTAGTGTTAAGACACTCCGTTCCCCACTTTCTGCCGAATTCTGGAGGCATTGCGTGTTGAGTGGCAGAACTCAACGCCGCGCTTAACCATTAGATTGTAATTTTTAAACGCTTATAAATAAGAAAAAACATATTTCAGTGAGCAAGAAAAAGCTCGTCGTTGGGTGGAAATCAAAGAACGCCAACAGATTCTAATGAAGGAAGCGACTGAAGCTCAAATGCCAGCACATATTGATCAGATCATGAGGAGTGGGTTTACTATGAATGATATTAAAGGTAAAGTTAAATAATATGTAGTGGTATACTTTGGGTACACTATTTAGATAAGATTTTTTTTCATTCTTGTTTTTGTAACTAGTAGTGAAATCAAATGATAAATGTGCTTATCCAGAAAAGCAAAGACATTTAGAATATTATTTTCTCCTAATGTAAATGCTTGTACAAATATTGTTAAATATTGCTAAATTGAGTTGTATAGAAGTTTTTAGCTCATCAACGGTAACCTTAAACAGTATTTTGTAAATCTAATAATAAAATTAAAATAATGAAATTTGTTTTTTGATAACCAACTATGTTAATAAATCTTTATCCTGTATATATTACTTAGTGATATACTTCTTAAACTCCCAATTTCAACCCCTAATTATAGCTTAATTGCACCCCTGTGTTACCCCTATATTTTCCAACCCCTAAGGTCTGCACTATGACGAAAACCAAGAAGAAATGCCGACACCAAAAGTTAAAAAACAACCGCCACGGCCTCCCCGAAAAGGTTCTATCCCTCGAGGGGTTACGATACAGAATTACAATTTGCAACCAGGTTTTGTAGCTTTAAGCTCCGTAATAACCTGTGCTTCATTGTACTCTTCCTTAACAATATGCTTTTAATATTTCTCTAGGCAACTTGTGGTTTTGAGATTTTTGTAACTTAGAAAAATGTATATATCACAATTTTTAAAAGAAAAATTCGATTTGTATTTTTTATTGCATGATGACAATATCATTATGTTTACAAAAGAATATTGCCAATTATTCTTTATAAAAAAAAATATTTGTTATATTTTAAATTACAAAAAACTACTACCAAACGATGCCAAGAATTATTTCTTATTCTTTATTAGAACCAACAATGAAACTTTGGATTCTAATAATAACTTACCAGTCATATTAACTGACAACCATATTTTCGGTACTACCTAAATTAAAACATTAACAAAACCTGTTACATTACACGTTATAAGCTTTTTTATTGCGGATGAAATTGTAAAATTTATATCTTAAAATTGACTTTTTCATTTTAGGCCCAGTAAACGGTATGCATCGATCGACAAGTGAGGCGGAAATGACAAAATATGAGCTTGGCGTTCAAAATCTGCCTGAAGATAAGAAAGCTGATAAAAGAGGGAGATCTCCTTTCAAGTACTTTTGTTTTCTTGTTTTCTTTTAATTTGCTTAAAAGCTAGATTTTAGCACAAAAACTATACAACCTAAAATTAATATTTGATTTTGGTCAGTTAGGCTATGCTTTTCTGTGACGTCGCTGATAACAGTTGGACACGTATTAAAAAAACCAAGTGACGTTGATGATAACCTATGCACAAAGGTTAAAATTTGATACTAATTTTAAAATTAATCTTCATGACTGTATGTATTTTAAAATCGAACTATAGTTATTTACTGATACCTCCTATAATAAGAGTAAAATACCCAATTCCATTTCCACAGATTTTTCCGAAGCAAACGCGGCGAGAGCGGCGATCGTGGTAAATCACGTAAATCCAAAACACCAGATCCTTTCAGCGATACGGAAGTGTCGCCCGAACGCGGCTTGAGACGACCTAACCCACAGATAAGGGTATCTCAGGTAATTGAAATTTAATATTATAATTAATAACTTTTAATATTCCTATAGAATTTGTTAGAATGGGCGGCTAAATTTTGTAAGTTACTTATTTGATATGATAATGTTCTATTATTAAGACTTTTTCATATAATAAAGAAAGACATCGTTCGTGAGCAATTTGGAAAACGTTTTATTATTTTATTTATAATTTGAATAATTGATATTTATACATATAGTTTAAAATGCAATAAGCATAACAAAGTAAAATACAGATTAAGAATTAAATATCAAAAATATATATTTAACAAAGTAACAGATTAAGAATTAAATATATATATTTAACATATATTTTTTTACATTTTTGTAATTATGATGAATTATTCATAATAACAATAACTGAAAAGCGACTACATATTTAACTTATAGTAACTTACATATTTTAGTAGACCATTTGTAATAATTTTTCAAATTGTTTGCATTTTAGTTTGTAACGAGTAATTTTGTTTTAATTTTATTTTTTGGAACATTTTGTTGAACCCGAATGAATCCTTTGATTTATTTATTAAGTATCCCTTATAAAATATAACTTTATTTTTTTATTAATTCATTTGCATTAAGACATGCCCTGATTGAAATTAAAACTGTTTTGTTTTGAAGATTTACTTTAATAATGTTTTTTTCTAAGGCGAATCAAAGGTATAACACACAAGCTAGGCCTAGTAGGCCCAATATATACGGAAGCCAAGGTGGCTTAAATGTAAGTTTGTCGTTGAATTTTGCCTAAATTGTCTTGGACTACCCTGTTTTACTGCTTTTTTATATTCTTTTCTTAACTTACTTCTAACATTCTACTTGTTTTATTAGATTTCTATGTATAACTTTCTAATGTATATTTTAGTGTATCTGTCGTAGGTTAATATTATTGCTTCATTTAAATACGAAAAAAAAATGTTCTTATAATTCAATGGGACAGTTTTGAAGTATGAACAACAAAAAAATCAATATTAACGCATTAGAATCTATAGCTTTTAAAATAAAACTTCTGTACGCCTATTCGCAACTGACACATTACTCAGTGCTAGTCAGTAGGTCTTATAGTCTACCTAATTTTCCAGATTCTGCTGTAGGCAGTAGGTGTTTTCACAGAATATTAAGTTATATAATTTTAAAGACTTTTAGGACAATTTTTTTTAGCGTTAAGCATCTCCAGGCAGAGATAATCGAGATCACCCTGTGCCATACCGCGGTTGCTCTACTTAATATTATTTTCTTATACGGAATCGGTCCTACAACCGTTGCGTTTAAAGTGTCACGCTGTGACACGATGAAAAATGCTCTAAAAATACAATTTTCTAAGACAAAAGTTTTTAAATTGCTTCACAGACTAACTTAGCGGTAACAACACCTACCCAAGAGCGTAAACAAATGACGGCAGGCACTCTCCAAGCGGCGGCCACAGAGACGGTTGGCAATGAGATATTCGACGCGGATTGCTTGAAACTTATCAATGAGTACTTCTATGGAGTTAGGTAAGTGTTTCATTTGGTTTTTGTATTAAAATATTGAAAAGACTGCATTAAAAAGAATAGAATTTTAACATAAACTTTTGTTAAACTTTTCTGTAGTCCTTTTTATGACATAGTCGTCGAATCGTTATTAAATCAAATTTTAGCCTTTTACCACATAAAATTCTGATGAATTGTGAAAAATCCTGATGAAATGTGATATAGACTTCGTGAGTATATCACATCATCAGACATTTTTGACAACTTAATTTTTTCTTTTTTTTTTTTCTACCGCACATAGCAAGTACGCAGAGGAACCTAGTGCCATACACATCGTCCAATATTTGAGATAATGCGTGTTGAGCAGTACTTAACGCCGCATCTTATTTTTTTTCAAAGCGAAGAATGAAAATAATTCTTTTCCCTGAGTGGTATTCCAATCCTCCTTAACCGTCGTGTTTACAGTCACAGGCTATCCCACGACGGCCTCAATTTATTATGTATTAATATTGTCACATTATTTGCGTATCAGGTACGGTGTAAAATACTTTTAATTTTTTTATTCAGGATATTCCCAGGTCAAGACCCAACCCATGTGTACATAGGATGGGTGACCACGCAATACCATTTGCATTCAAAGGATTTCAATCAAAACAAAGTGACTAAATCATCAGTTATCATCACTGATGATTACGATCGGGTTGTTGAGAGGTTTGTTTCTTATATTACTTATTTTGTTGGAAAAAAAGATATGATTTTGAGTAAAAATCAGCAAATTTTGATTAGGTATTTTTTTTTAAATTTGTTATTCTTTATTTATATGCTGGTAGTATAGAATACATTAAGAAGATTAAAGATGAGTGAAAATAGAAATTCTTCAAAAAATGTACATGTATGTAGTTAATAAAATTTATATCAATAATTGTTTCTAATAGTTAAGGAAAACTTTACTATACAGTAAATTTCTTGTTATTTCATATTTTTTGGCACACAAAATTAAAATTTACCCGATATCACATTACAATTATTAGATATTTTCTGCTTATTCTCTTGTAGGTATAGTACGATCGACAAGTCGTGACGGCGTGAAGTTACCTTTTGATGGCTGCATACACTTGATTTTAGAATTTTTCTTAATTTTGATTATCTTCCCGGGTAAACAAAGCGAAGACTTTCTAGTCTATCTTTCTAGTCTAATCTAACCTAACTACAGGGCGGCCACAATTCCTCGACTGTATTGTTATCTTGTAGTCCAAATGGTTGGAGCCGGTTAATCCGTAATGAGCATTTTATCTACTGTAATCAATTAAGTTAAATTTATTTACAATGTTTATTTTTATGCATGTAGATTTAGATTATAGTGTTAGATTAAGTTAGTAAGTGGCAACTGAAGTGAATAACTGGACTTTCTTAAGCAGATATTATATAAATATAGAAATATATGTATGTAATAACATAAGTCTAGTTCTAGGTAATATCTATAGAAAAAAGTATTAAAAGAAATGTAAATATAACAAAAGGTACGGACCATAAAGTCTGTAGTGAAAGTAAGAATTAAAATTAAAAAAAAAATGGTTGGAGCTGCGAGAGCAGTATAATGTTCTAATTTAAATCTTTATTTTTAGTGTGAACCGTCAATCTTGCTACATGGTTCGCGCAGATGAACTTTACAACGAAGTCATGGCTGAAGCAACAGCCAAAGGAGCGTCCCAAGGCATGTTCATTGGATGCTCTGTAGATACTTCCACTGGTACTGTGGCCTTTACTTGTGAAGGGAAAGAGAATAGCATCAAGTTTAAGGTGAGTTTTAAGAGGAGAATGGAGAAACTAATCTTTTAGTTCGTCCTTTGTGTTTATTTAGCAAATTAGATTGTGTGTTTTCTTGTTAATATTAGTTATTGTTTAGGTATATTAAATAAATACAATACATTATTTTCCTCAATTATTTTTTTATTTGTCTTGTAGCAATTTTTTCAAACACAATACTTTATATGCCATACCTTTTAATTTATGAACTGATTTAAATAAAACAAACATTAAATATTTAGCTGTATTCAAATTGGTTTAGTAAAACAGTGATAAGTTACAATTTTAATATATACCTTGATATGCATACCCCAATTAGAATACAAAAATTGAGTAGAAAATCTTTTAAACATTTTAAATATGTCATCTCTACACGATTTTTAATTTTTAAATTGTCAAAAAGATCTACTCGTAGTTCTAAAACAATTTAATAGGAATTCATATTTTAAATTTTAAATTTAATTAAATTTTTAAAATCAGTTGCTTTTTTAACAGAATATATTAAAAAAGCATCTGTTGAGATTCTTGCCAGCTTTTATCAGTAGAGTCTGTCTTCCAAGTGGGTGGTACCTTCCTGTAGGACAAAGTTTTTTTTCTATGTTATTTGACTATTCGGAAGTGCTAAGGCATAGTCTAATTGTATAAAGAATATTTACATTTTGAATTTTCATTCTTTTAGATGGAACCAGAAACTAAGCTCTTCCCAGCAATCTTCGTAGAGGCAACTTCCAAGGAAATTCTACAAATAGAACTAGGGAGATCTTCCACCAGCTTGCCTCTAAGTGCTGCAGTACTGCCCACTAGTGATAAACATGTTAATCCTCAGTTCCCACCAAGGTTGAAAATACAGTGCTTAAAACCGCATCAGTGGGCTAGGGTATGAAACATATTATTTATATAGTGATTTATTTTTATTGTTGTTATAAAAGTATATATTATTTAAAAGTAATAGAACAAGAAGGCAATACTGTTGGAACAAAATTGGTATATCTGCGATTTAATTCTTTGGTTATGTTTATTTTCACTAATAAACCATGTTAAACTATGTGTTGGCCGTCGTGGCGCAAAGGCAACAGTGTGTGACTGTAATATGACGGTTGTGGGTTCGATCCCCACTCGAAAAGAAATCGGTGGAAAGAGGGAAGCAGGGTGTCTTAACCTTAAGTTCCCTCTGCCTATCCCCCTGCGTGCGGGGTTTTTTACTATGTTAAGAAGTCTAAACATAGTAATATTCCTTTTTTGTAAGCCAGCATTATTTTGGAATATTTTGGAAGTACCAATGGTGTTATGTTTATTAATATAACATCATTTAATTTACCATAAAAATTAGAGAGTAAAATATATTTGGTTAGACTAACTAATTATTAAATGAATCATAAACAAAACTCAAATAACATTAATATTTTTTATAACGTATTCTTTTTTGTTATATTTCAGGTACCAAATCAATTTCTCCAAGTGCACGCGCTAAAACTATCTGACATTCGAGGATGGTCCATGCTCTGTGAAGATGCTGTGTCCATGTTGGCTTTACATATACCTGGTGACTATATTTTATTACATTAATATAAGATCATCGTCTCCCAACAGGATAGTGTCTAAATGTAAAAGAGATGGTTTTGGGTTCCATTCCCAAGGTGAATGCATTTATTTACTTACGTTTCCCCGCTCTGATAAAAAAGTATAGTGTTGTTTCACTCAATATGGAATATTTCAATTTAAAAAATATCCTAAAAGGATGATTAATTTATGTAAAGTTATTATTCTGAAATATTAATTTATTTCTATTTGCCATTACTTATTTTATATTTATTTTTTACAGAGGAGGACAGATGTATCGATATTCTCGAATTGATCGAGATGGATAAATTACTAAGTTTCCATTCTCATACACTCACTTTGTATGCAGCGCTTTGTTACCAAAGTAATTACAGGTGAGGAAAATCGTAACTATTTATGAAAAAATATTTAAATAAAACTATTCCATGCTATGTATTTTAATTATCGGTAAAGTTGAACGAAAATGTTAAATATTGTTACAATTTTTCAATAAAAAAAAACCACACAAACATCTCAATAAGAACATATATTTGCCAAGTTAATAAATAGAAAAAAATCCTGTTTATTCTTCATATTTACTGAATTATTTTAAACGTTTGTATTATAATGCTTGTGATTACCAAAATTGATAAATTAGCATTTACTAAATAATACAACGAAACAATTACAACAAATCCTATTTTTTTGATGTTTTATATTTTATATATATATTAAATTAGTAAATAAATATAACTGTTATTTCTCTTTACAGAGCCGCACACGCATTGTGCCAGCACGTTGACCAAAAACAACTTTTATACGCCATCCAGTCCCAATACATGTCGGGGCCATTACGTCAAGGCTTCTATGATTTACTGATTGCTTTGCATTTGGAATCTCATGCGACTACTATGTAAGTGTATTTTTTTAGCTTTACGCTGTATCTCGCGCTGGAACCTAGTGTTGAGAAACCTCGTTCTCATTAGGACACAAAATGAAAATATTGAATGTTTCATTCCATCGAGTGGAAATCGAATTGACAACGTGTCGCGTTTATAGCTAACATCCTGAAGCTTATACTATATACTTAAAATATTTTATCTTAAACATCTACTAAATACGTAAAAACTGAAAGAAGAAAGAAGCAAAGCAAAGCGAGAATTAAACATCACAAAATATAATAAATTTCAATTATTTTCTTTCCAGGGAGGCGTGTAAGAACGAATTCGTCATCCCATTAGGTTCTGAGCTCAAATCGTTGTATGAAGACACCGAAATGAGGCACAGTTTAAGATCACTTCAAACTGAAAGTGTTATACCGCAAATGAAAATGACTGATATTGCGTGAGTATGCTTTTCAATATTTTTTTTTAACAACATATATATACATATATTTATATTTATATTTTGGTAATTTCTTAGTTTCTACTTATAGGCTTTAGTCAAAAACACATCGTTTTTCATTTAAAGAAAAGTCTGAAGTTATTTAAATTTTAAAAATTATAATAGTGTTCCAACTATTAGATACAAATAATACTGAATAAATTTTCTTTACAATATTACCTTGATTGAAATTTGGGACTCCATAAAGTCAATAGTACATAAAGTCATTATTAAAAACAAAATGTTATCTTTATGTATATATAACACTTCTGAGTTCCGCCACTCAACACACAATGCCTCAAGAATTCGTAGGAGAATAGAGAATGTCTTTTAATGGGCAACGGTGAGTCTTAACACGTAAGTTCCACTAAGTTCATCATTTAAAACGTTACAAAGCTACTTACAAAAAAATACATTAAAATTACTACAATAGAACTTAACACTTGTTTTTAGCTCTCTTTTTATTTTAACACGCTAAAACTCTCCATTGCTCACTCTCAATTGTCCAATTACGACAGATGCGTGTGGAGTGACGGAACTTAACGCCGCGTATTATCTTAAAACATAATCAAATTTTAGAAAACAAACTACTTTGTCTTAACACAAACTAATTTTAGTTATTTACATATTACAGTGAAAGTATAACAGAAATCGGCAATCTGTACTCTCCATACTTCCCACTAGAAGTTGTAAGGGAGTTCGTGATGCAAGCGTTGGCTGAAGCGGTGGAGACTAACCAAGTGCACAACAGGGATCCAGTCGGTGGTAGCAATGAGAATTTGTTTTTGTGAGTTTATTTTGTTTTTTATTTGATAAATACGTCTGTTTGTTAAGTTTTTAGTCTCTATAGAGTATAATTGTGTAAAAAATATCTTTCTTTAAACTTAGTTTATTACTTTGTAGGTACTATGTTATAGTTTTTTTTGTGTAATTACATAAATATTTCTAATCATTTCCAGGCCTCTAATAAAGCTTGTTGACCGTCTCTTGCTGGTAGGAATGATGCGCGATGAAGATGTTGAGAAATTGTTAATTATGACCAATCCCGAGACCTGGGATCCTACTTTTGATAAAGGTTCGTATGAATTACATGAATATATTTTACCTTGCTCTTGGCTTTTTAACAATATGGTTACTTATCGATTCTATCTAAACTAGTTGATCTAATTAAGATGCCTCACCTAACATTCTACTGTCTTATATACTTATTACTTATATTATATTTTTTCCCTGGTCATTACACGATGTAGAGTTTTAATACTCAAAACACAATTAATCCAAAAGGTTCAATGAATGGGAAAGTGATTTAGCGATAAGTTCTCTAAAAAATCTATTCCTGAAAGAATATTAAAAAGAAGTAAAGTAGCTAATATCTATAAAAGCCTTGTAGTTGTGTTCTATTATTATGTATAAGTTTTATACGGGACGTATATATTAAGATTTTTTTTATATTGTTGGTTTATTTTAAAAATTACAAACAAATTACAGAAGGCAAAGACGAGCACAGGAAAGGTTTACTCCACATGAAAATGGCGGAAGGTGCCAAATTACAAATGTGTTACTTGCTACAACATCTCAATGATATACAACTGAGACATAGAGTGGAATTCATAATAGCTTTCGCCCATGACTTTGTGGGCGATCTGCAAACTGATCAGTTGAGGTTGGTTAAGTAAATTATGTTCATTAATAACGTATGTAAAGTTAGTTGATAGGGTTGTAAAATTCTGCTTAAACATTTGTTTATTTAAGATGCTGTTTAAACATTTATTTATTTATGTTAAGGCCGGCAACGCACCTGTAGCTCCTCTGGTGTCGCACGGGGTCGTGGGCGGCGGTGATCACTTAACATCAGTTGACCCGAACGCTCGTTTGCCCTGTCTTTTTCCATAAAAAAAAAATTAAATCAACAAAAATATGACTATAGTATTAATTATTTTATAATATTCTTTCAATTGCCGTTAAAAATTTTGCTTTTCAAAAACTTTTATGTGGAGATTCAAAATGTATTTTGTATGAAACAATTTTACTCTCACGGAGTGGTGCTATTATAATAAATAAATTTACTTTCTTTTAAGAAGATGATACTTTATTTAATTTCCATTCTCTTCCCTCTTAATGTCAAAGAACTTAACTTCAAATCTTCATTAGACGTTCTTCATACAAGTTGACATGAGCTCATAAAATAATTTGTGCTCAATTGACTCGCAAAAACGCCTAAGTTCTAGAACGAAAATTTATAATATCTAAAAATAATTTGTACATATTTTTAGACGTTACACGGAAATCAAGCAATCTGATTTACCAAGTGCAGTCGCCGCTAAGAAGACCAAGGAGTTTCGTTGTCCGCCAAGAGAGCAGATGAACGCTATACTTAGTACGTTTGCTTAATTTTTTTTTATAGCTTATATGTATTTGAGACCATAAACGGGATGGGTTTGGGGTTGATCATCACAAGGATGGAATTTTTAATATTTTCATTTCTCTGTTTCCGAGTCAAGACGCGACGTTGAATTGAGATTTAAACATTCGGTAGAAAGAGGGGAACGGAAGTGTCTTAATGACAGCGGAGTGTCTTGATAGCAACGGAGTGTCTTAACACCAGGTTCCCAGGTTTCCTTTGCCTACCATGCTATGCGCGGGATACAGCGTGAAGCTGATAAAAAAATGTATTTTACGACTGTTCCCGCATATCGCAGAGTAGCTTCATTTTACCTATAATCATTTTCCAAATATTACACGTTCATTGACGGAATTCAACGCCACACTTTATTTTGTCAGTTAGATGCTGCCCGACTGTAAACGTGAGGGTTGTGAACTTGATTTCCGCTTGAGTTATTTTCATTTCCCGCTGCTTCTGCTAAATAAAGTGCGGCGTTAAATTTCACTGTTCAACACGAAATTTCTTTAAAATCTAATGAAAAGTGGAGAACGCCTTTTCATTTCCTCTACTTACTCCGCTATATTATGAAATTAAAAGAAAAATACTCGCAATTGTGAATCTGATATCTAAACGCTATAAATAAACGTATATTTCATTGTCAAAATTCCGATCGGAATTAAAATTACGGTTCGATTAAAATTGAATGGACCGTCGTAAATTTTTACGACATATTTGGCTTCATAAAGGAGTGGATGAATGTTTCTGTGTTATTTTTTTAATTAAAGAAAAACGCACGATGACAGGGCCTAAAACATTTTAACTATTTAATACCTAATTCCTCAGGTTTCAAACATTTAGAAGACGACGATCCAGAAAATAGTCCGTGCGGTGAAGAACTTATTACCAGAATGAACGAATTCCATGAAAATTTAATGACACATGTGTCTTTAAATGCACTACAGGAGCCCGATGGTGACGTTAGTATTTATTTACGAATTATTTATTAGAATTTGAACTGTAGATGCATATTCTTGTATAGTAGGGTCGACCAGTCGTGGCCGCCCTGAAGTTAGCTAGATGGTGACTGCCGGTTCCCATTGTCCGCTGAATTCCTGAGGCATTGTTCAGTGGCGAAACTTAACGCTTCTCCTTGCCTTGTTGCCAGAACGAGGAGATGAAAATATTTAATATTTCATTCCCCTGAGCGGTCTTTTTATTTGTTGAAATTATAGATTATTTTTGATTTTTTTAGGAATCGTCAGAGCCCGAAGCTAAGCCAGGTGCGATCGGCAAACTTTACAACATAATTAACACTGTTAAGGAGCTGGAAGAAGAGCAAAAGGTAGTTAAAGATTCTTTATTATTATCATCAATAAAAGATATAATAATTCAAGAGTTAAAATTATCATCATCAGCTTCACGCTGTATCCCGCACACACCAGGGTAGGCAGAGGGGACTTAGTGTTAAGACACTCCGTTCCCCACTTTCTGCCGAATTCTGGAGGCATTGCGTGTTGAGTGGTAGCACTCAACACCGCGCTTAACCTCGACACCAGAGCGAAGAAATGGAAATATAAATTTAAGTAAATATTTCATCTCCTCGAGTGGGGATCGAACCCACAACCAGTCGGTTTTACAGTCACTGGCCTTAAGAGCAGCTAAAAAATTAAAATAAATCAAATCAGCTTCATGCCGGGAGTATTTCCCTGTATAGGCGTTGCTTATTGATCCAACTCCTACTTAAAAGAATTCTTATATTTCAATTCTCTAACCTTGTTGCACAAAATAAGTTACGCCATCTAACATATTGTATTTCTAAAATGAAATGCTTTTACTTAACTTTCTTTCAGATTTTTTTTTAAATTATATTAAATCATATTTAGGAAGAATGATTTTATGCAAATCCCTTGTTTATATAATATTAAATATTATATTAATTATATTAATATAATATTAAATATTAAAAACAATAATGGAAAAAGGAGTGTGTTAACACAGGATGGTCACTAAGCTAGCAAATATAAAAATATAACATAATATTTAAAATTATAGGCACTTGAAGAGCCCGCAAAGAAATCACCAGAAGAAAAATTCCGTAAAGTTCTCATACAAACAATAGTGACTTGGGCGGAGGAGTCGCAAATAGAAACACCTAAACTTGTAAGGGAAATGTTTAGGTAAGAAAAAATAAGATATATGCATGTCACTTTTATTTGTCAAAATTGAGATATAAAATCACATGTATAGCAGCTACAATATACATGCATAAGTATCTATATACTATGTACAAATTAATATTTGAATACTATCACCAAATAAAACATAATTTTTGAGAAAAATAAAATTTTCAGTCTACTCGTCCGTCAATACGACGCGGTGGGAGAATTAATACGAGCCTTAGAAAAGACATACGTCATCAATGCTAAAACAAAACAAGATGTCGCCGAAATGTGGGTTGGGCTTAGTCAGATTAGAGCATTGCTGCCCGTACAGATGAGTCAAGAAGAAGAAGAACTGATGAGGAAGAGGTTATGGTAAGCTCCGCCCACTTAAACTTATTTTTATGTTATGGCCAAATTGTACGAAATCATTGAATGAATTGTAAGCCTATGTGTTATTTTGATGTATAAGTCATATTGCTATATAATTTCATCTAAATCCGTTCAGTAGTTTTTGTAAATGTAGAACAAACATCCATCCTAATAAACTTTCAAATTTATAGTTAGACACTGTCCTGCTGCAACATGATCGTATTAATTTTTATTATTTTATTACAATATTAAAATTATGAGACAGTAATTAATAAAATATATTGTATTTTTCTATTATTTTATTTTAGGAAACTGGTGAACAATCACACATTCTTTCAGCACCCAGACTTGATAAGGTGATAATTTATATTTATATTATTTTTAATTTTACAAACGACCTTGGCTTAAAACCGCGATTACACTACACTATATCTATTGCAATAGGTTAAGCTACTACAACGGTTTATTTCAGCAGTTTTCGTACAGTTGGCTGGGATGATGATCATGAGGATTTTTCCTTTTTGTTCCGTTCCCATTAAGACATTTGCGTTCTTACTTTCCGCCGAGTTCTCAAGGCATGTTGAGTGGCGGAACTGAACGCCGCGCTTTGAAGCGAGGAAAAAAAGTATGAAATATTTCACTCCTCTGAGGGGGAACCTACAACCGTCACGCTTGCTGTCGTATGCTTGTACCCTCCGCCACGACGGCCTCATTAAATTGATTTACATATTGATTAACAATCCACTCCGTGCAGAGTGCTGCGCGTGCACGAGAACGTGATGGCGGTGATGATGAACACGCTGGGGCGCCGCGCGCAGGCGCAGTCCGACGCGCCCGCCGCCACGCCGCCCTCCGCCGAGGACAAGGAGAAGGTATATATTCAATTTATTTCTGCTATTCATCAAAATTAAAAAAAAAACAATAAAAATGGGAAAGTATAGGGGAATTCCTACTCGCACCTCATGGACGTTTGTCTGTCGGACACAACTATTTGAGTTATGCTACGTTAATTTTTTACACTTCTTTTTTAAATAGTTTTTTATTGGTACTGTGGAATATTACTTAAAAAAATAAAAAATATTCTTTTGATGAGTAAGTCATTACTGTAACTTAACTGGCACTTCTTACAAGTTACACTTAACTAACTAACAAGAAAAAAATATTTAAAAGAAAAGTCAATTCTTGGCCTTGCCTCTAGCTGTATTAGCCGAGAGAAATTGACAGGGAAAGTAATATAAAGATTGTCTTCCTCTTTTTTAGTCTATGATTAGACTTGCTATTTTTTTCATAGGACAAAGGTTAATATTTTAGTTTCATATCTAGCAAATTTACTTTTACATATCCCTTACATAGTACAATGTTGTGTTTGATGTCAATACAATAAGCTACCTCGAATTTAATAAACTACTATAACATTTAATAAATAGTTATAAACTAACATTTAATAAATAAATTTCAATTGCGGTTACCATTTAGTATCGAATTTTATAAGTTATGGAACTCGTAACAAATATATATTACACAATACATTCAAAATAAAAAAAAAAACTAATATATGCACAATTACAGGACACTTCACATGAAATGGTGGTAGCTTGTTGCCGTTTCCTCTGCTATTTCTGTAGAACAGGCAGACAGAACCAGAAGGCTATGTTTGATCACTTTGACTTTTTATTGGAAAACTCCAATATTCTTCTATCAAGACCTTCTTTGAGAGGATCTACGCCTTTGGACGTTGCTTATTCGAGTTTGATGGAAAATACTGAACTGGCTTTGGCATTGAGGTTTGTACATGAGATAATGTATTTGTTATATCGTGATATAAATTAGCCAGTGATCTTAAGTGGGGCCAGTCGTAGCGCATGGTGTGGGTTCGATTTCCATTCGAGGAAATGGATTTTTTAATATTTTCATTTCCTCGCTCTGGTAACAATTCAAAGCGTGGCGTTAGGATTCGCCACCCAACACTCATTGCTTCTTTCCAGTGGAGAGTGGAGGCACATATTAATAGTCTATTCATTGTTGTTTTTACAGAGAACATTATCTAGAAAAGATAGCAGTATATCTTTCTCGTTGCGGGCTACAAAGCAACTCTGAGTTAATAGAGAAAGGCTATCCCGACTTGGGCTGGGATCCGGTGGAGGGCGAACGATACTTGGACTTCCTGAGATTTTGTGTTTGGGTATGATTTTTTATCGTTATTATATTTTATAAGAAACTTAATTTTTAACCGTGTGTATAGATTATTTATAATTTAAAGTTTTATGTTTATTTGAAAGATTTAAATTTAAAGAATTCAAGGTATTTCACTGATGTTGTTATGTTAGTCTTTATATTTCTCATCTCGTTTCGATTTAACGCCGGTTATACATATTATAACGCAAATGAAAAATTATTTCAATATTAACTATTAACTATTTATATATTCAATATTAACTAAATTATTTCAATATAAACTATTATTCAATATTAACTATTCGGCGTTGAGTTCTGCCACTCAACACGCAATGCCTCCAGAATTCGGCAGAAAGTGGGGAACGGAGTGTCTTAACACTAGGTTCCCTCTGCCTACCCTGCTGTGTGCGGGATACAGCGTGAAGCTAAAAAAAAATTAACTATTGCTTTTTTTATCTAAACATCAATAAATATAGTGTTCACCAATTGCATGTATCAATAGCACTTTGAATTACCACAAAAATAATACACTCACACACACTTTATCACCTAACAGGTAAACGGCGAAAGCGTAGAAGAAAACGCCAACTTAGTAATACGTCTCCTAATCCGACGTCCGGAGTGTCTCGGACCAGCTCTGAGGGGGGAGGGCGAGGGCTTGTTAAAGGCAATAGTCGATGCTAATAAGATGAGTGAAAGGATCGCCGATCGAAGGAAACTGAGGGAAATGGAACAGGAGGGTGATATTTCTGTGAGTTTGATCAGTTTTTAAAAATTAAAAATGGAAGTCCAGTAAACATATTAAAAATATTGGGTTTTAAATTTGTGATAAAAAAAGTTGGTACTAATTTTGTTCAATCTGCGTGATTCAGGTAACTAAAAAGCTGTGTGTGTTCTGTATCTCGCAATTAAATTAGCTGGTGCCATTAGCAACTCATAAATCAAACTTCCCACCTTGTATGGTTGTGAGTTCAATTTGCAGTACTTTTGACTACAATAAAATATAAAGTAATCTTCTTCACCTCTTTTCATATAAAAAAATAGTAAAAAATATCTCATTTCCACAGTTCAGCCATCCTCTTCCGCAATCGGATGACGACGAGGACTATATAGACACCGGCGCCGCCATATTGAACTTCTACTGTACGCTTGTGGACTTATTGGGAAGATGTGCGCCAGATGCGGCCGTTATAGCTGTGGTATGTATTAATACTTCTATACTAATATTGTAAAGCTCTAAAGAGTTTGTTTTGTTAACTGCAGTAATCTCAGAAACTCTTGGTCAGAATACATTTTTTTTTGTGTTGGATCGTACACTTTTAAGATAGGCTACATAAGATATGTATATATGTACTTGCGGTCTAATATCCGTCGAATCTGTAAGAAAAAAAATATATTTTAGTTTTCCGAATTAATTTTGGATTTTATGTTTATTTCTGTTCTTCTTTATTACTATTTTCATACTGTTGAATATAAAATTAATTTGGAAAAAACATCACACCTAAAAACTAGTATAGCTTTGTATATCTGAACAACCGTACTGAATGTCCTTTTATCTTATACTAGATAAATACAATAAATCAATGAATATTAATATCAATATAATACAAAATCAGAAGCAAAATCTTTTTATAATTTTACTTATTAAGTGCATGACTTTATTTCAGGGTAAGAATGAATCTCTAAGAGCAAGAGCAATTCTGCGTTCTTTGGTGCCGTTAGAAGACTTACAAGGAGTTCTCAGTTTACGGTTTACTCTCAATAACCCTGCTGCTGGTGAAGAAAGACCCAAATCTGGTAAGGAAATTTGAAATATAAAATGTTTTATCATTTGATAATAATAAACAAGAGATGATTATAAATTATTGTTCAGCTTGTTAAATTAATTTAAAACTAATAAATTTGTATTGATAATAAATTATTCTGTGCTAACGTGTCTGAATAAAAATTGTATATTTTGTAAAAAAATATTCTTCTAAATATCAAGTTATAACTTATGGATATTGCTATAATAATTTTATAGCCATATGTATATTGATAAAATTAAATAACTCAATTATATTAATTAAAAATATCAATAATAATTGTTTATTTAATTAAATGTGTTTTTATTTGAATATATGAATATATATTTAAATAAAAAAAACATTTAATTAGTATTGTTATAATATATTAATTCTATATAATTTTATTCAATTTATTGTATACTTTTTCAAAACAAATATATTACAATACTGTGCTATAAACGATTGTAAATTTCTTTTACAGATATGCCTTCCGGTTTGATTCCCGGTCACAAGCAAAGCGTCGGCTTGTTCCTGGAGAGAGTATATGGTATCGAAACTCAGGAATTGTTTTACAGAATTCTTGAAGAGGCCTTTTTGCCTGATTTGAGAGCTGCAACTATGCTTGATAGGGTAAATTATATTTCTATTTTTACTAACGAAGTAGATCTTACTGAAGTAGTATAAAATTTTTGTTACTTAAAAAGTTATGCACTTATAATTTTTATTTATCTCAAGATTCGAGAAATATAATTTCTACTAAGTGAAATCAGAATCACTCTTTTTCTCTTATATCTTTTTATTAGAAATGCATTGTTCACTTTCTCTATAGAGTCTAGTTAAGACAAAGCATTGTACTGTTTCTATACAATTTGAAAACTGAGTTTTGATAGACGGAACGCCTTGCTTAGTCTTATCAGAGCTGAAAAAATATCATAATTGAAATATATTAACTAAGCCTTTGAATGGGAATTGAATTTACTACCATCAACTGTATCCACTACAATCTCTAAATTTAATTAAAATATAAACATTTCTAGAATGACGGCTGTGAATCCGACATGGCGCTATCAATGAATAGATACATCGGAAACTCCATATTACCTCTCCTCATCAAACACGCCAACTTCTATAACGAGGCGGAGAACTACGCTAGCTTGTTGGACGCTACATTACACACTGTGTATAGGTAAAATATGTCTATAATTTATTTCTCGTTTAACGATGTATTTTATTTTCACGTATAAAAAAAAGTCAAATGTTCTACTGAGTTTCTCGCGTCGGGTTCTTCCAGTTCTGAGGCAGTAACTTGACGTCCAAAAAATTAAACATGAAGCTGCTTAATTTCAATATTTTTTTAGACTTTTATGATTTTTATATAACGGCGAAGGCGGAGAGAATTTAACGACACTTCTTTCTCTACGCACTGACTGATTGGTGCAACTCTTAACAGAACGAGAAACGGCGATAAACTGAATTACTGAAAAAACAGCTTCACGTTTTTGTTCTCATGGCGAGGCAGCACGGACAACAGAAACTTTGCTAGATGTGTTGAGTTAGTTGACCCGTCTTCTAAATTGGAAAAATGAAAGTAATTTAAAAATCGCGTTTAGTTAGAAGCCGTCCCACTGGAAGCCTAATAAATGAATATTAAATAACTAGTAAAATTTTATTTCAGATTATCTAAAAACCGTATGCTAACTAAAGGCCAGCGTGAAGCAGTATCAGATTTCCTAGTAGCTCTAACGGCGGCCATGCAGCCCTCTATGTTGTTGAAGTTACTGAGGAAACTCACTGTTGACGTGTCGCGATTGTCTGAATATACTACTGTTGCTTTGCGGGTGAGTAAAATCCA
Source organism: Heliconius hermathena (assembly GCA_013403705.1). NCBI lineage: Eukaryota > Metazoa > Arthropoda > Insecta > Lepidoptera > Nymphalidae > Heliconius > Heliconius hermathena. The sequence continues at coordinate 547,132 of JAAIXJ010001843.1, read as the reverse complement.
ATATTCATTATATAATGTAAATACGACGATTATGGTTTTGATTTCGTACAAAGATGAATTTGACCAAAAACATTTTTGGGAATGTTAAGACTATTGTTGTTATTGAATTATCGTGGACTCTCATTATATTATAAGATGGATACAGATGACCGCCTCCGCTTTTGCAAAATATATTCACCAAGTTATATTTTACCACGAAAAAAATATATTACAAAACTAATATATTTTACCTTAAATATAGTAAACTACTGTAATGTTTATTTTTTGACTCTTCATACATAGTCAAGTCAACCAAACCCAAAGTACCCAAGTACACCAAAACATAAATATAATAACAAACAAGTTTATCCCCCCTTAGCTCTTAACCCTCCACTACGAACGTTGCGCGAAGTACTACGGTAGTACTAGCGGACAAGGCGTGTACGGAGCGTCCTCCGATGAGGAGAAACGTCTCACTATGATGTTATTCTCCAATATATTCGACTCTCTCAGCAAGATGGATTATGAACCAGAGCTGTTTGGAAAAGCTTTGCCTTGTTTGATTGCTATTGGTGAGTTCTTCGTTTTGTTTTTTTTTTTGGGGTTTACAAATTTTCATTAATATTTTTTTTATATAATGTCATTGTGGTGGAATTAGAAAGATTAAATGTCACACACAGAAATGCTTATATTTGATAAGCACTATTTTGTATCTCAGCTTAGAAGTAAGTTATAGAGCACTCAATCTGTTTAAAAATGTAAAGTAATCTATAATTAGGTTCTCTATATTAAAAATATATAAATATTTTGGAAAAGTGATGTTAGTGATGTATAAAATTAGCTTAAATAAAGAAAATAGTAGAAAGGCTGACATAATTCCTTTAATAAAATATAGTTATTTATTTTGATCACTAAGATAATAAATTGGTTTTTGTGATTTACAGGTTGTGCCTTACCGCCAGATTACTCCTTGTCGAAGAATTATGACGACGAGTTTTACGGAAAAGAAACTCAATCTACAGGTAATTTAAGGGCATAAAAAATACATCTTAGATGTGTTATTCTTTTTCAAGTGTCAAATAGCACTTTAAAAATATTAAAAATATTTTTCTCTTAAGATAAATATAAAATATTTATTTTAATAATTTATTTATAATCAAGAACCTAGATTAAAAACATATTTTTCTTAAGATATATATTTAAAAAATAATTGTGTAGAAAAATATATTTTTAATATTTTTTTATTTATAAAAATACTATAAAAATATAATTTTATATAATGTATAATAATGTTAAATAATTTAATTTTATATAATGTATAATAATATAAAAGTAAAAGTTTGTGAGGAAGGATGTTTGTTTCTCTTTCACACAAAAACTACTGAACGGAGTTAGATGTAACTTTACAATAACATAGCTTGTCCATCGGAATAACACATATCCTACAATTTAGATAAAGATTTTCTAAAATTTTGTCATACTATAACAATAAATTTAAGCCGGCGAAGCCGCGTTTTGGTCGCTAGAAAAATCTTTATCTAACACTAAATTAAAAATAAATATAATAATTAAATAAATGAATTTTTAAATCCAGCAGGTGCAGACAATCCCCAGTACGATCCTCAACCTATTAATACATCGTCGGTGGCTCTCAATAACGATCTTAACACCATAGTGCAGAAGTTCAGCGAACATTACCATGACGCTTGGGCCTCTAGGTGACTAACCGTGTTTTTTTTTTGTTTTATAGAAAATATCAATAAGATACTACTTAAAATGATACTTATAACACACTGGTAAATTATTTTGTTTAAAGTTTATATATTTTAAAATAAGTAAATTAATTGAGGCTTTCGTGGCGCAATGGCGGACAGCATCCAACCCTAAACACGACGATTGTAAGTGCTATTCCAACTCAGTGGAATGTATTATTTTCATTCCACTGTGGAATTATAACAAAGCGGTATTGGGATCTGCCACTAAACACACAATATCTCGAAAGTTGGGCGGAAAACGCGATGTGTTAATAATTTAAAAAAAATTCTGCCTACACAGCGTAAACCTAAAAAAAGATATTTTACAAAATTGTTAATTTAATATTAAAACTATTAATGCTCTCTTAAATTGCTTACAATTAGAAAGCTCATAAGACTACTTAAACAAAATTATAATTATTTGTCTAACACAACTAAAAATACTTCTTTAGGAAAATTGAAAATGGTTGGGTGTACGGCGAATCGTGGTCAGACAGCCAAAAGAGTCATCCACGTCTCAAACCTTACAACATGCTTAACGACTATGTAAGTAAAATAGTTCAAGGAAAATAATTTAATGGAATGTTATATAAGTTTTTAGTGTCTCTATTTAATTTTTAGTTTCTAATAAAGCTATAAAAATACTTAATTGCTATTCAATCTATTGGTACCATAAACTATTATGGATTTGACCTTCATATTTTCTGATTTCGTGTGCTTTTGACAAAAATCGACGCCATGTGTTCAAGCTCTGCTTGAAGTCAGTTGGTAATAACCTAAAACGTATAGAAAAAAAAATTAAAACTTTGGTCATTATATCAGCTTTTGTCTTAGCTTATATCAGCATTGTTGGACAAGTTAAATATTAAAATCCCATATAGGGCATGGTCATAATTATAATATGTGGGTATATTCATTTATTCTTGGGACTAACTGATCCTGAAGTATCTGACATCTACAAATAAGTCAAAGAATTTTAACTATGTCAAGGCCAAGGAAAACAAGTAGTACAGCAGAAATTATAATATTGTTAGAAATCGTAAGGGGTTAACGTTTTTAAAACCTAAAAAATGTTTTTTTTTTAAATTATTCGGAAAGAGATCCTACGTAATTGCAATAAGTGACATATATCGCCTACTAACAATACTTCACACGAGTTTCCTTCCGTTGCGTACAAGCAACTGCCCCCGATTGCCTTCTTTTTTCGACACGGTTATACTGCTGTTGACCTGGGATGGTCTTCACAGCAGCGTCGACAGCGTCACCGGGCGGGGAGCGGCGAGAGTAGCTCGCCCCTGAAGAAAATGTACGGAATTTGATGGAGGCTCGTGAATCCCCCGATTGACACAATTCCATTGCTTTTATAGTCTTTTCCACCTACATCTGCATCTACTTTTACACGAGTTTGCTAACAATATTCATATTTAAGCCAGTTTAGAATTTTTGGTCTTATACTTTAATTCATCTGTTGTTAACTTTTTTTAGTGGGATAAACTGACATTGCGTCATATAAGTAATACATAATAAACAATAATATAACAAAATGTATACCATTTACATACCACAGCTTACTATAACTTTTACTTCACGTAATTTTTCACACTTTCTTAGGAAAAAGAGCGCTACAAGGAGCCTGTACGTGAATCGCTCAAGGCACTTCTTGCTATCGGATGGTCGGTGGAACATTCCGAAGTCGATATTCCTAGCACAAACCGTAGTTCTATGAGAAGACAATCCAAATCTGGCGCTGTAAGTATAGATTTTTAGCTTCTAGTATTCCTCATATAGAAAGTTAGGCAGAGGTACTCTAGTCTTAAGGTACTCCGTTCCCCTCGTAACACCTAATTTTCGAGATATTATAATACGTTTTGAGTGGAGGACCTCGCCGCGAATTGTCTTGTTCCCAGAACGAAGAAATTAAAATAAAATTAATAATAAATTCTGCGACTGGGAATCCAACCTACAACCACTGCGTTTACAGTCAGAGCTGTGCCGCTGCACAACGACAGTGTAAGTATGTTACCTTCTTTTTTCTTTTTTCAAAAAGTGATTAACATTATTTTTTGTATCTCTTTACTTTTTAATTATTGACTTTGAACTCTATAGACTGTCACTTTTTTATTTTTTTAAATAAAACTATACACATTTATTTTATTATTAAGTGATGTATAAAATTGTTATCTAAGTTATGAATTAATACATTATTTTAGTTTATATATTTTTTTTTCTTTTCCAAAAAGTGATTAACATATTTTTTATCTGTTTAGTCTATGTCATTCCTTTGCATTTTTTTATTTAAAACTATATTTTAATATGATTATTTCAATTTTCATGCCAGCACGAGGAGGAAATGGTAATAATCCTTGATTCTATTTAGATGAATGCTTATTATTATAAATTATATAAGTATTTTATACTAATCAAATATACTTTCGCCTATAAAGTCCGTTGAAAGGGACTGTTTGCATGACAAGGACTGTGTGTTAGAATAATTTACTTCGCTAAATAAACATAGATTAAAATATATTTTCTGTGTTCAATAAAATTTCATGAAGATGAAATTTAAAACTCAAAGGAATGAAATATAAAGTATCAAATCAGCTGCATTTATGTCATTACATAGAATATTAAGAATATTTTATTATATATATCTTTTATATAATAAGTTTTCACAATTTTTCAAATTTTTTATCTGCTGCTATAAGCGTGCACCAGATATATTCGTAAGTGAGAGACAGACTATTTGTTATTTTTTAAAATGTTATTCCACACTTAGGTATGATTAAATTATTTTTTCAATCATATTTTTAAACAAAATAAATAATTTTCTTAAATATTATTTATTTAACAAATGAATTTCTAAAAGTAATCAAATATTATGTTATAAAAATTCTGAATTAGATCTAAATTTTAATAGTTTTGATTGGTTTTCTAAAACAGCTGGAAGCTACATAACATTTCTTTCTTCTTCAAAACAAAGTACAACTTTTAGCTTGCAACACATTTTTTTGTGAAAAAAATGATAAAATATGTCTTATTTACTAGTTATTATTATTTTGACAGTCGGATTCAGCTACTCCCTTCAATTATAATCCTCATCCGGTGGATATGACCAACTTAACGTTGTCCCGTGAAATGCAAAACATGGCGGAAAGGTTGGCGGAGAACGCGCACGATATATGGGCCAAGAAGAAAAAAGAGGAATTGGTCACTAACGGAGGTGAATATGAAATCAGAAGCCGAACCGCTTCACGCTTTTTTCCATATAGCAGGATTGTCAGAGGATACTAACTTTAAGATAATTCGTTGCCCATATACTGCCCAGTTTCAGGTGTCAGAATGGCGAAACTTAACGCTACGCTTTATCTACCAAAGTGAAAATGATTCAAATATAATCATTTCCTTCCTTCCATCCTTACTCGAGTAAGGATCGAATCTGATACTGTTAAACGATGTTTCCTTAGTTAGTTGTGGCAATAGTTTTATTATTGTGGTTTAATTTATTTTCACACATTTAATATTTTAGTAGAGTACATAAAGGATTTTAAAGTACCTATAAGTCTTTATTCAAATTTCTCATTTTCCACTGTCACACACTTTCTTTCTTTCTTTATTTTTTGTATTCAAAATAAAATGGAACCAAAATTATTCTTATAATTTTTTCTTCTTAGGTGGCATCCATCCCCAACTAGTGCCATACGACCTCCTAACAGACAAAGAGAAAAAGAAAGATCGAGAACGTTCTCAGGAATTCCTCAAATACCTCCAATACCAAGGCTACAAGCTGCATCGTCCCAAAACATCACAAAGTGATACAGAACAAACAACGACTGGTGTCGCCATTGAACTTAGATTTGCTTATTCTTTGTTAGAAAAGTTAATACAATATATAGATAGGGCGACCATTAATATGAAGTTGTTGAAACCGTCGACCACTTTTAGTAGACGCAGCAGTTTTAAAACTAGCACGCGGGATATCAAGTTCTTTTCTAAGGTAATTTTTTTTTGGTTATTTATGTGTTGTTTTTTAATGAAATTACCTACTACAGTAGAGCGTCGATTATCCGAACTAATTGGGGGACGTGGGTGTTCGGAAAACCGGTATTTTCGGATAATCGAACTAATGTACATATATTGATTCAGTCATACAAATTTACGTACAGGTAAATGAAAACCATATTATTTACATTTATGAATATCTTTAATGATAAATAGGAAGTAAACAAAAAAAGTGCAGACAATCTTGTAGTCAAACTAGTGTTTACTAATTACAATTAACGCTTAAAAAATGTTGAATCTTCGTTTGCCGAAGCAAACCTACCCGCTTACGAGCGGCTAGATCACGTACTTTTTTGAGAACAGATATTTGATACTGGTCGCTCTCGGCCTGTGTTTCAAACCAGCGCAAGGCAATATCTAAGCAAGTAAACGCTTCAGAAGCACTAACTATGTTTTCATCTTCATTATCTGAACTTGCAGTTGATGTGCTGCTAGTGGTGGCGTCAGCCTTATTAGTCATGAGGTTTAAAATTTCGCTATTTACTACGTTCGGATAAGCGGTCGTTCGGTTGAGCGACGTTCGTATAATCGACGCTCCACTGTACTTTGAAAATATATTTTTTTAATATTTTAAAGCAATTAATCTTTATTAGCAGAACTTCAATTCAAACTTTTTTTATACTTGACTTTTACTGTAAAGCATGTTAGAAATAATTTAAATCTCTTTTAATATTAGAAGCATGATTAAATTTAGCTTGAAATATATTTAAATTCAATACCCAATATAAAGTATTTTTTCTCACGTTTACTATAAAATCTTTTCTTGTCTATGCTTTATATTTCATATGTTTATATTACAAGCAAAACAAATCGGAACTAAAGTACTTCAAGAAGGTACTATTATTTTTAGTATATAAGTGTTTTATTTTTCTTTTTTTTTTTTCAAATAATATTATATAGCGTTTATTTTTTACTTTCTTATATATAATCTAATATTGTTTCTTCTGTTTTAAAAATTAATTTTTATATAGCTTTTATGTTAAAGAACTTGAATGTAAACGCGACGTGTTGTTGGTTCGATTTCCGCTCGACTAATTGAAGTTTTTTTATATTTTCCTTTTCTCGCTCTCGTAACGAAGCAAAGCGCAGCGTTGAGTTCCGCTACTCAACATGCAATACCTCCAGAATTATCGGAAGTGTTTTAAGTGTAATAAAATTAGATTCCAAGCTTGGCTTATAAAAAACTACTACTTACATATAGAAGTATATGTAATACTAATATTGTAAATGTGAAATTTTGTGAAGATAAATGCTTGTTCCATTTTCACGCATAAACGCTACCGAACAGAAATAAATAAAATTTCACAGTAGTATAGCTTATATCAGAACACACAGGCTTCAATTTATGTAAAGATTTTGTACAATTTACCTATATAATATAACAATAAATTTAAGCTTGCGAAGACGCGTTTGAGTCGCCATTATTAATACAAATAAACTATTTTCACAACAGGTGGTCCTCCCCCTGATGGAGAAGTATTTCTCCACTCACCGGAACTATTTCATAGCGGTTGCGACAGCTACCAATAATGTAGGAGCAGCGAGTTTGAAGGAGAAGGAAATGGTTGCCGCGTTGTTCTGTAAGCTGGCTAGTTTGTTGAGATCTAGGTATGAACTTAAGATTTTTTACTGTTATTTTTTTCTGGATATTTGGGAGATTATTATAGTTCTTTCTATACCAGTTGAGGCCAGTCTTGGCGCAGCGGCACGAGGTGTGACTGTAAAACTGACTGGTTGTGGGTTCGATCCCCACTCGAGGAGATGATTTACTTAAATTTATATTTCCATTTGTTCGCTCTGGTGTCGAGGTTAATCGCGGCGTTGAGTTCTGCCACTCAACAGGCAATGCCTCCAGAATTCGGCAGAAAGTAAGGAACGGAGCGCCCTTGGGCCACGACGGCCTCAAACGGAAACGGCGGAATAAGTCTTTAAATTGGTTATTAATATGACCATATTATTATCAATTACATTAATACTTATTAGTTATTCATTTAACTTATTTCCTATCCCAGAGTAGGTCGAAAGAATTTAATAATTTAACGGTAAGATTCTTTATTGCGTAATACTGTCATATTTTTGAATGTTTTTTTTCGGTTTAACGGTGCATTCCGCATGTATCTCCTCAGTTTCCGGCAAATTCGATAGGCATTGCATGTTGAGTGGCGGAACTCAACGCCGCGCTATGCTCTCCAGAGCAAAGAAATGAAAATATTAAATATTTCATTTTCTCGAATAGAAGTGGGTTCGCCACAACCTGTCCCTGTTACAGTCGTATGCTTGTGCCCCTCTTAAACGGCTGGCCTTTCCAGTGATTAAAACGTTTATTTTATTTACCTAATGTCTCGTGAACAGGCTAGCAGCATTCGGTCCAGATGTGCGTATAACAGTGCGATGCTTACAAGTGCTGGTGAAAGGCATCGACGCTAAATCCTTAGTGAAGAACTGCCCTGAATTCATAAGAACATCTATGTTAACTTTCTTCAACAATGTGGCTGATGATCTCGGACACACTATTATGAATTTGCAAGATGTAAGTTTATTTCTTTTTCTTTTGGTTCACGTTTTATCCCGCACATGGGAGGGCAGGACCTAGTGTTAAGACACTTTATTCCCTGTTCCCGCTCAATTTTCGAACATAGCGTGTTGAGTGGTGGAACTCTACGTGGCTCTTTGTCTTCTTACCAGAACGAGAAAAATGAGAAAAACTAACTCCTTCTAGAGTGAAACCGAACCCATAACCAGCGCGCTTAAAGCCAGACCATGCGCCACGCCGGCGAATTTGCATAGTTTTGCATATATCATATTTTATTTTGTAGATAGTGAAAAGTAATTTCACATTGTAATGATTATATGTGAAAGGAAACTGGAAAACACAATGAAATATTAATAGATACTCTCTGTCTTGTGGAAAAAAGTATATTGGAAAAAGTATATTAAGTAAATGGAAAAGAAAATATATTTTTCGGTATAGTTTTATTTAAGGGTTTTTTTTATTTTATTTATTTAGGTTAGTATAAAATAATAAGAGGAATTAAGACTAATGTTTATAATTATAAATCATAAACATGGGACTAATAAGTAAATATAAACTTCTATATAACCTGTAAGATATTTTTAATTAAATTTAAATATTAATAATAAAAAAATACGATTTTTTTAACACTCAGGGTAAATATGCACACCTCCGAGGAACTCATCTAAAGACTTCCACATCTCTTGGTTACATCAATGGCGTCCTGCTACCCATTCTTACTGCGATGTTCGATCATTTGGCCAACTGCGAGTATGGCGCTGATTTATTGTGTAAGTTTAATTTTTTATTGTTATTATTGTAAAAAAATATTTTTATTATTATTTAAGGAAGGAACCACTGAAAGAGAAGTCCAGTCATGGGCGTGTTACTGTTAACGCGACAGATTGTGTGTTCGATTTCCACTTGACGAAATATTTAATAATTTGACTAGTCACGCAAAGGAAAGAAAAGACAAAGCGTGGCAGAACTCATTCCGCAAATCAACACGCAATGCGTCCAGAATTCAGCGGAATGTGGAGAACAGAAGCGTCTAAATGTGATATCTGTGTCTATAAACGTGAAGCTCCTCAATAATTTTGCTTTTTTTTACTTCACGCTGTAGGAAAGGAAAACCTGTGAACCTAATATTAGACAATCTGTTCCCATTAAGACACTTCCATTCTCCACTTTCCACTGTTGCATGTTGAGGAAAATGATAATATTTTATGTTCTCGAGTGGGAATCGAACTCATAATCTGACACGTTAATAGCCGCACGCTTGTGCTTCTGCGCAACCACTTGCCTAATTTCATAAATATTTACATAAAATTTACAATGACAAACGAAGGAAATCTGAATGAGGATATCCATTGATAATTTTTTTTTATTTATTATTTTTCCCTATAAAATATAAAACTGTTTTCTCATATTATAACATTTTATTACATTATAACATTAAGTATTCATCATCACTTGATGAATCACTTTCACTTTTCTCTCTATAGTCCCTCTTACATATGTCTTTGCATGCCTTTTTAAAATATTTTCTTTTCCGATCTCCGCACTCGTGAACTGCACAAAGTTTCTTCCTTACAACTCCACACGCAATAATACATTTATCTCGAGATATCCTTTTACATTCCCTTTCAGTTTGCGTGTCGCTCTTGCGAAATATATGAGTTTCGTAAATATGTTCTGCTTTTTCTTTTTTTAACTGCAAAAAAATTATTGATTTGATGTTTAGAATCGCCGTTGGTAATCTATCTATCTATCTATGTATATAAAAGGACATGTACCTGACTGACTGAGGTAAGACGCACGCACAGCCGTAACTTCTGATGTTAGAAACGTGAAGTTTTGTACAGATGTTTATTTTCATAATCTGCCACATCATGACATGACATCCACTAAGAAGGGATTTTGAAAAATTTTAACCCTAAAGGGTGAAATAGGGGTTGAAAATTTGTATGGAAAAAATTTTAAATCGGCACCGATTTCTATAAAATTTGAAATTTGGACTCTTAAAAATATTTCATTGAATACATGTTTCATGGTTTTTTAGAATTCGCCCTCTAAGGGTTCAAATAAGGGGTTGAAAGTTATAATGAAAAAATCTTTAAATCGCCACCGATTTTTATTAAAACTTAAATTCAGACAGATTAAAATTTTTTAATTTTTATTTTTTAAATTCAGACTTTTAAAAATATTTTATTGAACACGTGTTTCATGTTTTTTTAGAATTCACCCCTAATGGTTGTTGCAAATATGCAGGCGAAGCTGCGCGCGCACACTAGTATTTATATAATAAACAAATTACGATTGAAGAGTTGTGGTCGTAAGGCTCTAAACTGTTGCGTATTGCGCACATGGGGAAAAAATTATCAAAATAAAAGAAACTAAAATCGAGTCTGCGCAGCCATCTTACAGCTAACTTCAAGTCGGCCACGACTCGTGACTTATACTGTTCAGCAAACATACCATATCAGTAGAATAATTAGTTGAGAGAATAATCATTTATCACTATGAACACTCGGCGTTGGGTTCTGCCACTCAACACGCAATGCCTCCAGAATTCGGCAGAAAGTCTTGACACTAGGTTCCCTCTGCCTACCCTGCTGTGTGCGGGATACAGCGTGAAGCTGATTTATTTATTTTTTTATGACTATGAACACTCTACCATAATGAAAATTAATTCGTATACGTAGTTTTTTTTGTATGGTTACCTTCAATTCTCGAATTATAAATGGTATGCATAATTCTATGTATCTCCTTCTAGTTGCATCTACAAATTCGGCTGAAAATAAAATTACTTTTAAATAAGAATAATAGCAAAATAATTACAAATTTAGTAATTGTGACTTTTGATTTAGAGCTTCACGCTGTATCCCGTAAATGTCAGGGTAGACAGAGGTAATAGATCTGGGAACCTCGTGGTAAGACACTCCGTTCCCATCAAGACATTTTCGTTCCCCACGTTCCGCTCAATTTTCTCACCGTTGTGTTTTGATTTGCGGAACTTAACATTTTGCCTCGTTACCAGAGCGAGGAAATAAAAATATGAAATATTTAATTTCCTCGAGTGAGCGTCGAACCCATAATTGTCGGGTTTACAATCAGTCGTATGTTTGTGCCCCTGCGCCACGACAGCCCCAACTTTTGATTTACAAATTTTTAGTGTTTTTAAGTGAAAACTTAGTTATACTAAATAATAACTATAATATTTTGTATGTATACTATATACTTTGTATAATTAATAAAATATATTAGGGATCTAAAACATATTAAAGCTTACCAGCTCCTCGAAATTTTTGTGGATTTTTGCTATATTTTGGTAAATATTTGCTATAATCGAATTCTACGATGCACGCCCTTTTGGATTCATCCTTGAAATCATCTTTAAAATCACGTTTACATCGATATGTTAATTTGCAAATTTTATCTCTAACGCTAAGTAATGCCTAGAAAATATTTACTGGTGCTCTATATTCCTTTTTTTATAAAATTATAAGTACAAATGTCTTATTTAACTAATGATAAATATTTACTATTATTATATTTTATACAAAGTATAAAAACTAACATTCAGTCTAGGTTTTCCTCTGGTACCCAGGCAAAAGCGCGGCGTTGAATTCCGTCCCTCAACATGCAATGCCTCGAAAATCCGGTGGAAAGTGGGGAAGTCTCGGAGTGATCACGGAGTGTCTTAACACTAAGTTCCCTGTGCTTATACTGCTGTGTGCGGAGATGCAACGTGAAATTTAAAAAAATAATACTCACTTTATAACATTTCCTTATCGCTACTTTTATACATGCGTCTTCGTATTTTCCTCTTAGCCCTTGGATTTCTACACCCTTAATTACTTTAACATTGTACACATCTTCATTAAGTAAATCAGATAATCCTCTATAATTAATCTAAAATTCACAATATTTTTTTTGTTATTAATTACTCAAAAACATGTTTATATATTTTTTTTTACCTTTCCATTTTGGTCAATGAATATTATAGTTTTTGGAAAATCAGTGATGTTTTCTCCATTATCTTCTTGTATATTGACGACGTCTTCAATATCAATGGAACTTACATATTTTACATGCAGAAAATGATTCCAATTTAACTGAAAATTTATGAAACAATATAAAAAATATAAAGCAAAAATATAAATGCAGAACAATAAATGCATATATGTGTAGAAAACATAACGTAATTTACCATAAAAACTAAAATTGAAAATAACCGGAACGCTTCTCTGTAAGACCACATTTAAAATAATGTTTTACTCATTTATTTATTATCATTTGTTTTAAATTTAAAATCAATCAAAAATACGGATGATAATAAAAAAAATGTTTTGATGACTATTTTACTTCTTTACATTTTTTAATGTTCTTTACATTTTGATGTCCCTGATATCCTGGTTAAAGAAATTCAAGAAACAAATGTTAACTTTCGTCACCTAATACTTATCCCAAAAATAGCTTCTCTTCTACTGCATTATTAAAAAATACTAGGAATAAAAAACAACTCATAGATTTCTAACAAAATTTATTAACTATCACCTTATATAATTTATCTATGTACTTCTAATCACTGGCTGTTTCACTTTCACTTTCACTCTCACTTGAGCCACTTTCATACGAGTCTTTCTGTACTTGAAACATCTTTTTACATTCACTTTTACAGCCCTTTTCTAATCCTTTCTCCTTTTTATCTTTACACGTATGTTTAGAACAAGTTTTCTCCACCGCATAATTACAAGCTTTAATACATTTTGATTTGGATTGTTTCTGGCATTCCCTTTCGTATTTATCGCGAAGAGCTGATTTATCAATTATAATGTCATGTCGATTGTTTCCAGATAATTCTTCGAAATTGTTCTGAAAGTTTAGTTAAATTTTCAAAAGTTATTTTTAAATATTGATTACACAAAAAAAAATACTTAATTGTTTATTTTACCCCTTCACGTAAATATTCGTCAGTTTTTGCTTCTGAAACGTAAAAATATAAGTATTAAATTCCATAAAAATATATTATTCATAAAAAATACAACTCCTTAAAAATATTCGCTTATCGCAATATTCGAATAGGTAACGTTTCTAGCATTGTCGCCAATTTAGAATTGTATAAAAGAATGCAAGAAAAAAGATATTATAGAACATTATTCTTACCTATTATAATGAAAGTTATTGTATAGAATATTACTATTCTAACAAAAACTATTCTAACATTGTCGCCAATTTAGAATTTAATAAAATCATGTAAGAGAAAAGATATTATAGAGCATTTTTCTTACCTATTATAATAAAAGTTATTGAATAGAGGCCAGTCGTGGCGCAGCGGCACGAAGTGTGACTGTAAAACCGACTGGTTGTGGGTTCGATCCCACTCGAGGAGATGAAATATTTACTTAAATTTATATTTCCATTTCTTCGCTCTGGTGTCGAGGCTAAGCGCGGCGTTGAGTTCTGCCACTCAACACGCAGTGCCTCCAGAATTCGGCAGGAAGTGGGGAACGGAGTGTGTTAACACTAGGTTCCCTCTGCCTACCCTGCTGTGTGCGGGATACAGCGTGAAGCTGATTTATTTATTGTATAGAATATTACCATCTCGCTTCCTAAGCACGGGTTGAATTTTATCTTCATTAGACTTCTTGTCTTGCTTATTTTTGTCATTCGGCTTTATAAATGAAAATTCTCTTTCACATCCTTTTTCGCCGAACTCCACGAAATCAGATTTGAAATCTGATTTACATTTATAACGGGATTTACATACGTTTTTACTAACAGCTTTTACCACCTAAAAATTATTCAAGTTGAATTTCAATTATTGTTTTATGTTTACTACTTAAAGAAAAATATTTTGAAAGTTTTTTGTATTATTTTTAAAATAAGGCAAAAAGTAACTATTGAGGCTAGCCGTGACGCAGGTTGTGTGTTCGATTTTTACTTGAGGAAAAGCAAAATATTTAATATTGTCATTTCTTCGCTCTGGTGTCAAGGAAAAATGCGACCTTGGGTTTCAACGCTCAACAAGCAGTGTCTCTAGAATTCAGCGCAATGTGGGCAACGGAGTGTCTTAGCACTAGGCTCCCTGTATCTACCCTGCTACAAGCTGGATACAACGTGAAGGTGAAAGAAAAAAATACTTACTTTCTTGCATTTCTTAATGGGAGTTCTCAAGCATGCTTCGCCGTAGGTACTTCGAAGTAAATTGTCTATTTCAATGTTTCTTAATTCACTTTCTGTGCGTTCTTCACGTGATTCCTAAGAAAATATTTAATCTCTTATATCTCAAATCTAAGTTAACAATATTTTTAATACAATCAATTATTAATAATTTATAACACTTTTTTTACCTTTGTACTTGAATTTAAAATATAAACTGACAACTTTTCTTCTACATCTTGTTTCTCATAAGCTCTTTGTTTTTGTGAAAATGGATCCATATCTATATTTAACTTTATCGGTTTGTTTATTACTTCATACCAAATATTGTGCGGAGAAAATAATTCAGAATACACTACTTTCTTTATTCTTCTAGTATTTGGATCATTGTCGGTTCGTAGACTTTTATGTTTTTGTTTTTTATGTTGTTTTAAAATGTCAAACCTTGTTTTTTCTCCTAAATCATTGTGTTTACTTTTGTGCTTTTTATTAAACGGTTTCTTGGCATTTATTACGTTTTGCTTTAGTTTATTGACTACATATTTAGTAGTAGGCATTTCTAATGGTAATTCGTCTATTTCGTCATTAGATTCACTTTCTCTGGATTCAAATACTCTAGATTCTTGTTTCTTGTTATATTCTAATATGTTTTCGAATTTCACTGTCTTTTGATTTAGATTTTTATCAATGTTCTTTTTATTTTTCGTTTTTTCTACAGAAGTTGATGCTTCTTCATGAGATGAAGCACTTCCATATATCATTGCTGTTCCAGGGCGTGGACTAGTTTCACTATAATTTATTATTTTTTTTAACGATCGATTCCTAGGTTTTGTGGTTTTCTCTCTTTGTGGATTTTTATTTGTGCTATTTACTTCAAAAGACGACGAGCTGTGGAGCATATCTTGGGATTTATACATGCTTTTTAGGATCTCATAGTTCTGTAAAAGTTTTTCGATTATTTTATTCGTCAAATTAATATTCTGGTATTCTTCTGTAAATGTTTGTTCATTGCCTTTGACTTTCGAAGTTGCATTGAATATCAATATTATCTGAAATAAATACTTTTTTATAAATTTTAAAATGTACAGGAACTTAATACGTATTTTTAAAAAAATAAAGTTACATTTATAATAGAAAATATCAAACTGGCAATCTGGTGGAAAACCATTGAATATTTTTACACTAAAACGATAAAATAAATCGAATCTCACAGATAAGGAGCACTTTATATTTTGTAGCATATAAACGTATTTAGATATGTATAGTTTGAAATGTTATTTTAACTGCAACAAAATAAAATTTCTTTGCAATTACTATAAATAATAGTCATGCACAGCAATAATATAATATAATATTAATATTAAGTATCTGAAAAATAATATTTTCTTATTAATTGAGGCTGACGTGGCGCAGGTTCACAAGCATGCGTTTGCAAGGCTTGCAACGTTTGCAACGCAACGCTTGTGGGTTCGATTCCCACTCGGGAAATAAAATATTTAATCTTTTCCTTTTCTTCACTACGATAAGTAGAGTAGAGTAGAGTGGAGTATCTTAACACTAGGTTCTCAGCTTAACCTGCTAAGGCCTTCTCTGTTAAGTGTGGAATATGAAGAAGCATGAAGCTAAAAAGATTATAAAAAATGTTTTACTTATTTATAAAACCCTCGTGGTAAATCATATCAAAATTAAATCACAAAGTATTGATTGATTTATTTATTTATTTCATAAGTATTCGTTTAAATTTATATAATTTAGTTAGTTAACACTCGATTATATTAAACATTCATACATCATTATTTATTAAGTTACCATTAGCATTGTTATAATTTTATTGTTAAACATATACTCCTTAACTTAACTTTATAGACTGATATATAAATACTAATATGTAGATTCTACATTGCCTTAGAAAGAAATTCTAAAAAAAATCTTTTTCCCCTCTTTAAAAGGATCAAAGTGAATGAATACAGTCAAAAACATTAAGTTTTATTAACCTAAAAAGCATATAGAGATTTTTTTATTATAGTTGTTGTTGTCTGGTGTGCAAATATTAAAGAATCTAACAGTATATTGAATATTACAGTGGATGAAATACAAGTGGCATCATACAAGATGCTCGGTTCCTTATACACGCTGGGAACAGACGTCAGTCTAACGCACGACAGGAAGTATCTGAAAACCGAAATAGAGAGACATAAACCAGCTTTGGTAAGACAAAATATGAATTAATATTTTTTACTTCTTCTTTTTCTTAAGAATATCTTACATTCATAAGAAGGCTTAGTACCTTTACGCACCTCCTCTCTCCTTAAAACTTGTTTATTTTTATAAAAAACTTTTCCGCTTTTTTTAAGGTAGTCTTACTAAACCGATAATGTAAAATATGTTATTTGATATAAAAAAAAACCACAAGAATCGAGCTCACATCCTTTAGAAGCTTCCCCGTGTCAAATACAGTTTATACCAATGTGGATAACCTCCTTGTGATCACGTACTACATTGCAAAGTGTTCAAGTGTCGGGTTCCACAAAAATGTATCTATATGCTATTTAGTATCATACATTTTTGGGTATTACGCGATTAATGCGGTTAGAGAGTTTCATTTAAAAATACTTTTCAGGGTTCATGTTTGGGCGCCTTCAGTTCGACGTTCCCCGTTGCATTCTTGGAGCCACATTTAAATAAACATAACCAATTCTCACTTCTTAATCGTATTGCTGACCATTCGCTTGAGGCGCAAGGTAAATTACATGTTTTATTTACATAAATTTCTTGTTATTATTTTCTGTGATTACCTACAATCAAAAAAGAGGTTCTAGAAGACGATATGTAAAAATGCTTTTTTTCAATATTAATATAACTCATTTCCGACTGTGATATAATGAGACCATATCACAACGATACATTTTTTATTACAGCTTAAAGTTAATAAAATTATAAAAATACTTAATTTCTGTTTTTTCCAGACATAATGGCAAAAATGGAACAATCAATGCCCACACTAGAAACAATACTAAACGAAGTAGACCATTTCGTAGAGTCAGACAAGACGTACAGCGAGGCGCCGCATATCATAGACGTTGTGTTGCCATTACTGTGTTCTTATTTACCTTTCTGGTGGGCGCAAGGACCTGATAATGTTACACCGACTGCTGGGTGAGATTGCCTATTGTGATTTTTTGCATATATTCAGGGTAGGTTGAGAAACCCTAGTGTTAAAACACTTCTTTTACCATTTACTGCCCAGATTTTAGAACTGACGAAAGTAGATTATCAAATTATTATAAGCACTTTAATAAAATATATAAAGACTTTTCTATCTACACAATAAAAAGTAGCACTCAAAACAAAATATTAAAAGAATTACATTTCAGCTATAAAACATTGTTTTCCATTATTTCTTAATTCATTATTTAATACCAGTAAAAAATATTCCAGAAGCCACTCGTGGCGCAGGGGCACAAAGTGTGACTGTAAAATCGACTGGTTGTGGGTTCGATCCTCACTCCGGGAAATGAAATATTTATTTATATTTATATTTTCATTTCTTCGCTCTGGTGTCGAAGCAAAGCGCGGCGTTGAGTTCCACCATTCAACACGCAATGCCTCCAGAACTTGGCGGAAAGTGGGGAACGGAATGTCTTAACGCTAGGTTCCCTCTGCCTATCCTGCTGTGTGCGGGATACAACATGAAGCTGATTTTAGTTTTTTTTTTAATATTATAATATGACTTAACATTCCAGAAATCACGTGACAATGGTAACAGCGGAACATATGAACCAATTACTCAAAAACGTATTAAAACTGATCAAAAAGAATATTGGCAACGAAAGTGCGCCATGGATGACTAGAATAGCGACTTATACCCAACAAATTATTATAAATAGTTCGGAGGAGTTACTTAGAGAGTCCTTCTTGCCGTTGGCAGAGAGAGTGAGAAAAAGAACTGATAATATGTTCCATAAGGAAGAAAGTTTAAGAGGTTTTATTAAGGTAACTGTCTATTAATTTGTTTTTACTTTGATTTCGATTACTTTTCATAACAGTTAGGCCATAACAAAAATGTGATAAACAGCTTATTTAACTCATTTGGATATAGTTAATATATATTTTTTGATATTGATCCTTTAGACGCCATTTAAATACAAGCCAATACCATTTTCAACTCTTTATATTCTGGGCCCAAAAAAGTTTTTTTATAGAAATAGGAGCAAACTTTATAATTCATGGACCATATATTTTTTTTCCAGTCATCAACAGACGACACGTCGCAAGTGGAATCTCAAATACAAGAAGATTGGCAGTTACTTGTCAGAGATATATACTCGTTCTACCCTCTTCTTATCAAATATGTCGATTTGCAAAGGAACCATTGGCTTAGAAATAATGTTACAGGTATTTTTTTTTGTATTAATATTTATGTTTAAAGTACTATTTCGATTTATACTAATCCATATTTAATGTTTATTACATTTTTGTCGATGTAAGGTATACTTCGAGTCTGTGGTCAGTTTACTATTACAATTTTATGTTCTTTCTTTGTCTTAATAATAATCTATTAAATACGGAAATTGTACACAAATCAAATTCATTACTTTCGTAGGTTGTTTTATATTACCATTCAATTTATGATAGTGTATTTAAATATAACAAATATAATGTATATATATTTTTTCTATATCTATTCTATACAGAGGCGGAAGAATTATACAATCATGTAGCAGAAATATTCAACATTTGGTCCAAGAGTCAGTACTTCCTCAAAGAAGAACAAAACTTCATATCGGCTAACGAAATAGACAATATGGTACGATTACCCGCAAAATTTGTAGATAGAATTATATATGTATAATACAATATAATATATGCATATATAATACAATTTAATGTATAAATAATAATTATTATTAAAATCGTTATGGCGCAGCAACGGTTGATTCTCACTTGGGGGTATTATTTTCTTTACATCGCTCTGGTAATAAATAGAAGCGCGGCGTTGAATTTCGACATTTAACACGCAATGTATCGAAAATTGAGTGGAAAATGGGCAATATTGTGTCTTATTAGACATGTTACCTCTGCCTACCGTGTTAAAAAAGATAGTTATAAATATGAATAATATATACATATTTAAAATAATTACATCTCAATGTCATGCATTCGTTTCTCTATCCATATATGTAAATGTATTGCGTTAGTTATTTTCTGTTTGTTATGTTTTTATTGTTACTTGGTTTCACTCAGACATTTCTTTTCTTTGATAAAAAAAGTTATAGCAAGTTTAATTAATGTAGACATTTTGAATATCAGTGCAGGTAGATTAAATTTATAGTATTACCAACATTTTTGCATTTTGTTATTTTATTACTATTTTTTAAATTTTGGTCTTAAAATGCAAGATTTTTCTGAATATGTTTAATTACAAAAATAGTCAATTTTTACTCTGACTGCACCTCCTAATATGGAAATAAATAAAAGATAAATTTTTACACAAATTTTAACAATATTTTAAAATTACGTATCGGTAACAAGAAAAACTTTGACATAGGTGTTGATAATGCCCACTGCGACTCGAAGAGTCACGACCGTAGTAGACGGAACACCTCAGGGTGGTGGAAAGGTAAACTTCTTGAAACTCGTAAAATATTCTAATTAACTATACTAATAGTATTTTTTTTGTAATGTTTACTATCTTTCTTTAGTACTAATTTAACATTTGTAAATAATATTTGTATATTTAAATTTTTGTGTATCATATTTTTTTTATAAATCTTCTGTCTGACTAATGAAAAAAATGGCAAATAAAACAACCTTATCTTCTAATTAAGTGATTCCTCTAAAATATTTTAAATGTGAGAGTTTTTTTTAAGCTAACGTAATTAATTTTTCATTGTTTTTTTATACACAATCTGCTTGAGTTGACGTATCTATGCCACGTAGTTAGTTTTGCATGTCGACTAAAAAAAAAGTTATTGTTTTTTTTATGCACATGTACAAACATACACATACTATTTAAGTATTCACTTTATACACATAATTATTTAATAATCATTTAATTTCCCTAATTAAAAGAGAATTATAGCAAATCTTATATATTATATTAATAATATTTTTTTTATATTTTTACTCATTTTTTAATGTCACCCATAGTTATATAAAAAATTAAATGCCATAAATATTATATTCGATTTAAATATTTTATTTATCATACTAACTTTATATCATCGAAATTGCTAACTTATTTTAACATATTATGTATATGTTAAAATATATATGTGTATTTAATAAAAAATATATCTACTTATTACAAAACGAAGATATCATGTAAAAAAGATTATGACAGTTTTCATTAAACGTTTTAAAAACACTTACACAAATCTAATATAACATTTTTTTGCACAGAATAAAAAAATTATGAACACTTACAGTACGATCAATGAGTTGTGGCCGTTCTGAAGTTAAATTTTTGCACATTATCCTAACTTTAGCGAGATCACAGCTCGTCGACCGTATTTTATATATTCTGACACGCTATATAAATATTATAGAAAAAGAAGAAGCATCGCGACAAGAAACGTGACAAGGATAAGGAAGTTCAAGCGTCCTTAA
Organism: Heliconius hermathena; assembly: GCA_013403705.1. NCBI lineage: Eukaryota > Metazoa > Arthropoda > Insecta > Lepidoptera > Nymphalidae > Heliconius > Heliconius hermathena. The sequence goes on along the minus strand of JAAIXJ010001843.1, from coordinate 526,054 downwards.
TGGTGGCTTGCTTAAAGCGATTGCTGCCAGTGGGTTTGAATCTTTTTGCGGGAAGAGAGCAGGAACTAGTACAGCATTGTAAGGATCGGTTTTTGAAGGTAGGTTTTTTATTTATTAAATATTTTTCGTTAGATCTTTTAAAAGTAATTCCATTTTTAATCTAAGTTATGTTAGGTGTCTACTTAGAAATTGCAAATCTATCAATTTACATGCACTCTGTATTTATAGATTATGTTACAAAACGCAATAACTTTATATAGAAGTACTAGAATTACTTATTTAGAAAACGTATAAAAATTCTATTCCCGCTACGTTAAATTTTTTATATGTTTTCTAAATAAGTATTTTTCTTTCCTAAGTGTGGATTAACACTTTAAAAATGTTTAAAATAATTATATAATTATATTAAAATAAATTACACTAGTGGGTACACAAAATGTCCACAGAAAATGACAGAACAAGATGTGTCAGAGTTCGCAAAGACCCAACTAACATTACCAGATAAGATCGATCCAGCTGATGAAATGTCCTGGCAACACTACTTATACAGCAAACTAGGTTCGAAAAGCAAAACCGCCATTACTGTTGAAACATCGGAAAATAAGGCCAAAATTATAGATGACACCGTCGAAAGGATCGTGGCTATGAGTAAAGTGCTTTTTGGATTACATATGGTGAGTTTCATTTTATTAATAAATTGTTTGTTAACGATAGGTTTTTTAAATTTCAACTGTCGGATTCCAACATGGCTGCCTAAAAAACTTACTTTCATGATATGTCTTTCTTATATTAGTAGTTTCTTAATTTTGATTAGATAAATACAGTGAAGGATACTGCTACTCTACACAATCGAAGAACAGAGTTTCTTAATTCATTCTTTTCTTACCTACTCCTACTAAAGTTGATATAAGAAATGGTGATATTTCTGCCCAAAATTGGGTCTGCTTCGGTCATATAAAATAAAACAGTATTATGAATTTAAATTAAGTAGAACTTTGAATTACATCAACTCAAGATGTTTCGCTTAGTAACAAAGCTATAAAAGCAAAATATGAAGGACAGATACATTTATCTATTTATTGTATACCAATACAAATTTACTTTTAAATTTCCTGAATTATCTATCTATTACATGTTAAATTGTTAATATTAAAATGAATTACATATATTCAAATAGATCGACCACCCCCAACAAATGAGTAAAAACGTGTACCGCTCAGTAGTGTCCATACAACGTAAGCGCGCGGTCATAGCCTGCTTCAGGCAGACGTCGCTGCACTCGCTGCCAAGGTTTAAATGATAGTGTATCTTGTGTTTTGTGTGTTAGAGTTGATTTTTGTGTGTTTTATGTCATAATAATCTGTTAATTTGCATTTTGATGACATGTATTGCCCAATAACATTGATACTGTACGATGTACATATTAGAAAAACTGTGGGTTTCTTTTCTTTTTATAATTATGTATATATTATATAAATGTAAAATAAGAGAAAAAAAATATATGTAGATATCTTAATAACTTCAGAAGTACAATTTAATTTCTAATGTGATTTTCAGCATGAGTTTTGTATTATTTTTTATCTCTTCCCATAACGTTTTTAAGTACTAAACTAAATAGATGTATCTAATTCTACAGTTTGTCCGAATGTATCTTGAGTTATTAGTGAGTTTAATCCAAATTTGGATGTGTTTGATTTATTAATTCAATCAAAAAATATATAATTTTGAATCAAAGAATTATTTAACTATTAATAATAACGACCAGAGTTTTTTTAACTATTAATAAATAAGTAAAAAATATCCTAAATCCTAAGTAACACGCATGCCGCATTGGATTAACAAGGCGACGAAGCCCAAACAAAGATCTAACAATTGGAAAAGAGTACTCTGTGCTGCGAGAAAAAGGGCGGCCATGGCTTGCTTGAGATCTCGACATCTGTATAAGATAAGTCGGTAATGTATATGTATTTAATTTTTTTTTAGCTTCACGCTGTATCCCGCGCATAGCAGGATTGACAGAGGAAATCTAGTGTTAAGTCGCTCCGTTCCCATTAAAATACTTTCGTTCCCCACTTTCCGCCAAATTCTCGAGACATAGCGAGCTTTGCCATTACCGGAGCCAAAAAATATAAATATTAAATATTTCATTCCCCTGTATGGGAATCGAATCGTAGTGTTTACAGTGTCGCACCCTTGTACCCCTGTGCCACGACGGTCTGGTTATTTATTAATATTAATATTTGTTTATAATTTGGGGTTCATTAAGAAAAACGAAGTTTTTAACTGTTTAAAAAATAAATTGTGACTGTATTCAAAATATATTTTAAATAAAATTTCCAACGATAATTACTTTTAGTTGATAAGATGAATTGCACTCAATTAAAAAACATTTATGAGTTAGAAAACGCTAAAATCGAATCTGCGCAGCCATCTACAGCTAATCAGGGCGACCACGACTCGTTAACCGTACTATACATAGGGACTCCTCAGCCAGCCCCTCAAATCTCATTACAAACACTAAAGTACTGTGATTGTCTTTTATTTTTTTTCTAAATATTTAATTATACGACGACACTAAAGATAAACTTATCATTTACAGGCATCGCGCCTGCAATATATTTGCAAGGACATACTACGAGTTGTGGCTGGAAGAGGAAAATATCGGACAAGAGGTTATGATTGAAGATTTAACGGTAAGCTTTTATTTTGAAAGCTTTTTCTTTTCACTCCACATTATATTCCGTATGTAGCTGGGTAGGCAGAGATAACGTAGTGTTGAAACACTATGTTCCCTCCTCACCACTGAAATATCGAGTCATTGCGTACTTAGTGGCGGAATTTAACGCCACGCTTTATTTCGTTAATAAAGCGCAGAGATGAATTTATTCCCTGAATGGGAACCGAACCCACAACCACCGTGTTTACAGTCTAGAAAATATAATTATATTGAATTTACTATTTAACTATAAAATTTGCAGCAATCATTCGAAGATGCAGAACTAAAGAAAAGCGATATTGTAGAAGAAGAAGGCAAACCGGATCCTCTAACACAACTAGTCACTACCTTCTGTAGAGGCGCCATGACTGAACGTTCTGGTGCTTTACAGGTAAAAAAAAGTTAAAAAATAATAAGAAAATATTAATATTATTATAATTTTTCGGCTTCTCTCTGTATCCCGCATATAGTAGTTTAAGGAAATGGAAACTAGAGTAATTTGTTTTCCAGATTGGGAATTAAACTCATAACTTACTCATACTAAATGGATGTAAAATCTGAAACAAAATATTAAAATTTTATTAAAATAATATATTTATTTATTTAAAATAATGATCTTAAAAGCTTTTCATATCAACTTTCAGGAGGATCCCCTATACATGTCGTACGCGCATATTATAGCGAAGTCGTGTGGAGAAGAAGAAGAAGAAGGTGGCGAAGAAGAGGAAGGCGGTGGTGGGGAAGAAGCTGGAGAAGACGAAGGTGGCGCTAGTATACATGTAAGTTTATAAATAAAATATATATCAAGAAAAATGCAATGATATAATGTATTATATAATTAAATTTATTAGAAACAAAAATAGAAATTGACATGTAGGCAAAGAATACGTTGACAGCATCTTCTTAATCAGTAAAATTTAAGATGTGTTGTGTGTTTAAGTGAACTAAAATTGAGACATTCTTAAAAAAATATTGAATTCTTTGTGTTTAAATTATGTTTGTAGATAAATTAGAATAATTTTAAACTCTTGTATAAAAAATCTCGATTATGTTACAAGCAGAAAACTATGGATATGTTTATGGTACGTATCTAGTGTAGATATATATAATATATAATTTGCTTCAACAAATATAGTGCAAGCCTGTTCCTATATTTTTTATATGTCGAATTTATTATGTTATTATAAAATGTAATTTTTTTAATATATTTTTTGATTCTAACTTTATGTTACTGATTTCACACACCTAGTGTGATTTTTTTTATTTTTCATATATGATTTCCTTGGAAAGAAATGTATATTAATTATAGAAGATTCGCCACCTTTCACTTCATTTGAATCCATAATTTAAGCGCTTGGACGGTTGCCTTTAAGACCACCGTCCTAAAGGCAAATAATGTTCAAATGTTATGATACATTTTCCTTCATTTTTTCTTCATTTTCATTTTTTTTGTACGAAAGTAGTTATTTTTAGAATTATTTTTTGAAATTACTTATAAAAACCCCCTCAGGAACAAGAAATGGAAAAACAAAAGCTCCTTTTCCACCAAGCGCGACTCGCAAACCGAGGAGTTGCTGAAATGGTCTTGTTACATATATCGGCGTCCAAGGGAGTACCAAGTGAAATGGTTATGAAGACTTTGCAACTAGGAATATCTATATTGAGAGGCGGTAACATTGATATACAGATGGTAAGTGTAGCTTCACGCTGTATTCAGCACATAGGAGGATAGGCGGAGGGTACCTGTGTACCTAGTGTTAAGACATTTTGTACTGAGTAAGACTCTTCCGTTCCCCACTTTGACATATTCTTTCTGTTACATGAAAAATGTATTTGACACAAACGAACAAATATTTTAACGTTTATGCTTTATAGGGTATGTTGAATCACTTGAAGGATAAAAAGGATGTTGGCTTCTTCACGTCCATAGCTGGCTTAATGAATTCGTGCTCAGTGCTTGACTTGGACGCCTTCGAGAGAAACACCAAAGCTGAGGGTTTGTCGATTTTGTACATTTTTGGTCATCAGATATAATCATTTCTTATAGCTTCACGCTGTATCCTGCTTGTAGCAAGGTGGGTAGAGAGGATATAGTGTTAAGACATTCCGTTTACCACACACCGCCGATTTTTGAGGCATTGTGTGTTGAATAGCCCACCTCAATGCCGCTCAAGTCTTACTTCGTAGACGACGTAAAAATTTGTGCTACATTTCATTAAAATTGTCAAGAGCCAGATCAAATTAGAAACCTAATTAAGCTTTTAATTGTAAGGACAATTTGGATATTTAGACCACAATGGCGGATACTTTTATAAAAATAAGATAAAAATCAGCAACCTAATATAACACCAACAACCCCTTTTGATTTCGTCGTGAGTTAAGAAGCACAAGTAATAATAATTTATGTTTTAATTTTAACTCCCATTTAAGATTTTTCTTTTAATTAAAGTTATAAATGCTCTAATCCAGGTCTTGGGGTGGGCCTAGAAGGTGCAGCGGGAGAAAAGAACATGCATGATGCGGAGTTCACTTGCGCATTGTTCCGCTTCATACAACTTACTTGTGAAGGACATAATTTGGGTAAGATTTCTTAAATGACAGCGTCGAGCTGAATAAAATTGTAGCTTCACGCTGTATCCTGCATATAGCGGAGTATGCAGAAAGTAGTGTTAAAACACTCCGTTACCCACTTTCTGCAGAATTTTCAAGATTTTCAATGGCAGAACTCAATGCCACGCTTATGTTTTGTTAACAAAATGAGAATATGAAAATAATTCTTTCCCCTGAGTGGAAATCGAACCCACAACCGTCGCGTTTACAGTTACACTGTGTGCCACTACGCCACGACGGCCTCGAGTATATATTTTTATTTATTCCAACTATAATAATTTAATTTCAGAATGGCAAAACTACCTTCGTACACAAGCGGGTAACACTACAACGGTCAACGTGGTTATTTGTACCGTCGACTATTTGTTGAGATTACAAGAGTCTATTATGGACTTCTACTGGCATTATTCTAGTAAGGTTAGTTAAATGGATATTATATTTATAATTTTCCAAGATTAGGTGGAGTCGGGACCGCGTCCGTGATCTTTACTCTGCTGATCTTTTTCTATTCTGATCTCTTTCTTTGCTGATGCTTTATTGGCATTTTAGGGTATATAACAAGCCTTTGTAAGCAAAATGGCACACAATGTTTAAAAATGTTGAGTATTATATTCACATGCAAAATAATTTGGTTAAAATACATTTAAAAATTTTCAAGACAAGAATTTAAAAATCTCGACGAAACTCTATGGCTTAGTGGTCAGAGCGCTTGGACGATGAACAAGAGGCGCGTGTTTGATTCTCATTATTTATAAATTTATACATTTACTAAAAATATTTTTTTGTTGTTATCGTAGTTAAAAAAATATTAAATACTTCTTTACACGTGTTTTTGTTCTCTTCCAGGAACTTATAGATCCAGCGGGTAAAGCTAACTTCTTCAAAGCAATCGGAGTAGCATCTCAAGTATTTAACACACTCACTGAAGTAATTCAAGGACCGTGTACACAAAATCAACAGGCTTTGGCACATTCTAGGTGAAAAATTGGAATACTTGCGTACTTACTTTTTGTATTTTTTTATTTTAGCTTTATCTCGCATAGCACGGTAGGCAGATGGATCACCAGGGCTAAGGAAAAATCCTTGGCCCCCGTGGCCCCGGCCTATGGCCATGAGATCCATGAGTCCCACATGACCCGCTCGACTCCCCACTCGGGTGACGTAAACGGGTTTCCTCATGATAAAAAAAATGGTAGACAGAGGGAACCGTTATGTGTGTTAAGGCACACAATTCGAGGCACCGCAAAATTTTTATTTAGTGTGTTTAGTGACGGCATTCTGCGCCGCGCTAGTTCAGCCAAAGTGATGAAACGATATTATTTCTTTCTTCGACTGTTTCTTCTCACGCTGTACCGCCACTCCACGAAAAAAACAAACATAAATTAAACATCAAAGAACTAACAAATTAATTTTACTCCTATACTTATTGCAGGTTATGGGATGCAGTAGGCGGTTTCCTCTTCCTTTTCTCGCATATGCAAGATAAACTATCCAAACATTCTTCTCAAGTTGATCTTCTCAAGGAATTGCTCAATTTGCAAAAAGACATGATTACCATGATGCTTTCCATGCTTGAAGGAAACGTTGTTAACGGTATGTTGGTCCTTTGTTCGATTCTTGGCATGTTTTTAGAAATTTTCATTTAAATATTATAATCGCCCTCTTTTGAAAATTGAATCTACAATCGTAAGCGTAAGTAATCACGTTTACCCTCATTTATAAATAGGTATACCCTTTAAATCTGATACTTCATGAAACCAATGTGCTTTAAATATTACAAAAAAAAATCAACTTCACACTGTATCCCGCACACAGCAGGGTAGGTAGAGGGAACCTAGTATAAGACACTCCGTTCCCCACTTACTGCCGAATTCTGGAGGCATTGCGTGTTAAGTGGCAGAACTTAACGCCGCGCTTTGCCTCGACACCAGAGCGAAGAAATGAAAATATAAATTTAAGTAAATATTTCATCTCCTCGAGTGGGGATCGAACCCACAACCAGTCGGTTTTACAGTCACACTTCGTACCGTTGCGCCACGACTGGCCCCATATTATAGATAAAAGAATTTACTTAAAATTATATCTGTTTTATTAAAGTTAAGTAGCATTTCTACAGTTTATTTTTTAGCTTCACACTGTATCCTAAAATCGAACCCACAAAGACTTCAATTATCATAACATATATATCTAAAAAAATATTATTTTAGGTACAATTGGTAAACAAATGGTAGACACGCTAGTAGAGTCTGCCTCCAATGTGGAACTTATTCTGAAATATTTCGATATGTTCCTGAAACTCAAAGATCTTACTTCAAGTGCTAGTTTTAAGGAAATCGACCCAAATAGCGACGGATGGGTCCTACCCAAAGACTTTAAGGAGAAAATGGAACAACAGAAGAGTTATACGCCGTAAGTTATCTATACTAATATTATAAAGCTGAAGAATTTGGTTATACTTGTTGAATGTGTAAAGTCATACATAACTCTTAGTTATTTCAATTTGACCATTTGTTATTTCTAAAATCAATATGAAAGCATAAAAATAAAAAAGTAAACTAAAAATCTTTATACGTATTTAATACAATAAAAATAGTTATCTTAAAAACAGTATAATAGCGCATTAGGTGGTTACCTATATCTATAATTGGCTATAGATAATAGTTAAAATATGCTCAAAATATTATGTTTTTTTTTATTAATAATTTCTTATTTTAGTGAAGAAATAGAATTCCTCCTAGCGTGCTGTGAAACCAACCACGATGGCAAATTGGACTACGTGGGCTTTTGCGATAGATTCCACGAACCCGCTAAGGAGATTGGCTTCAATTTGGCTGTCCTACTTACTAATCTGTCTGAACATATGCCTAATGAACCTAGGTAAATATTAATAAATAAAAAATAACAAAATAAAACGCATTTTTTGCATATAAATTTATTTTTATACGGTAAGCTGTCGTAGCGCAGTTGCATGCGTCTGTCAACGCGACGCTTGTGGGTTTGATTACCCCTCGAAGAAATTAATCATTTAATTTTTTCCTAGTTCTCATACAACGCAGTGTGCGGCGATGTGATCCACCACTCAATACGCAATGTAGAAGCATTTCGGCGTACGTAGACGTTTCGGCGGAAAGTGGAGAATGGAGTGTCGTAAACACTAGGTTCTGAGGGGAACATCAGCCTATGCCTATCCTAGTTATGAGTGGGATACAGCGTCAAGCTAAAAACCATGTATTTTCTCTAGTTTAGCCTTATTTTGAATGGCAGAATTCATCGCTGTTTTGTGCACGACCTATGATTTGTTACTGCGAAAAAATATCACATTTTTTTAGCACACTAGAAATAAATATACAAAAACTAAAACAGAATTTTGTGTATTCTACAGTTAGACAGTCAAAAAATGTAATATAAAAATAACAAGATGTTGCGTGTTGCCAACTATTATTTCATAATCTACATAATATCAATCTATTTTATATTTTTTTACAGGTTAGCTCGTTTCCTAGAAACCGCGGGTTCAGTTTTGAACTATTTTGAACCTTTCCTCGGTCGTATTGAAATAATGGGCGGTTCCAAACGCATTGAACGAGTTTACTTCGAGATAAAGGAGTCTAATATTGAACAATGGGAGAAGCCACAGATTAAAGTATGTATTTTCAATACGAATTGTTTTTATTTTTTGGGCATAATACTAGTTTAATATTGATATACACATTGTGATTGAAACTTGCAACAAATGGCGGGCAAAGAGAATGGGGTAGTCGGAGGGAACCTGGAACCTAGTTATGACACTCTGATCATATTAAGACACATCCATTCCCCACTTTCCGCCGAATTCAAATTCGACGATTAACGCCGCGCTTTGCCTCGTTACCAAAGCGAGGAAATGAAAATATTAACTATTTTATTTCATTAAGTGGGAAACGCACCCACAATCTTTCACACGCCTGTGTCTTTGCGCTAAGATCACAAGTCTTCAAGATAAAATATAGCCTACATCCTGTCCACACCTAATAGCTGTACAAACAAAAATGTTCCATTTAAAACTGCCTAGTGGTTCAGAATATATGCGTGTACATACAGACAGACAAAATTTTAAAAACCATGGATTCATGTTCTGTTAATATTGTTTATATTACCCTGAAATGAACGTTGTTCTATGTTTTTCGCAAAAATATTTAATGTGCAGACACACTTTTTTATGCATTTATTATAGTATGAAAATAAGTATTTTAAAATTATAATTACTATTACTTTTGAAATAAAGTTGGCAAAATATTGTATAAAAGTAATTATTGTCTTTCTTCTTAAAGAGATACTTCTGTCCATCATTGTTTATTTTTTGTTGCCTAATTTGTATCCAAATTGTAAGTTTATTTTAAATAAAATCGTATTGTAATCGCATTTCAAAGTAATATTATAAGAAATGATATTATTTTTGTTTCTTTATTCATCTAAGTATATCAATACCTTGTTAAAATAACATAAAACAATATTTTCAGGAATCCAAACGCGCTTTCTTCTACAGCATCGTAACAGAGGGCGGCGATAAAGAGAAACTGGAGGCCTTCGTTAACTTCTGCGAGGACGCCATCTTTGAAATGACACACGCGTCGGGGTTGATGGCCGCGTCTGAGGAAACGGCGGGAGGACCGAAGAATAGAGAGGCGTATCATATTTATTTGGGAGATGATGAGGAAGAAAGGTATGTATGATTATGGTAGTACGTTTGATTTATATTTAAATACTAAGTTTTTATCATTTTTTTAAATGTTTTTTCGTACTTAAGAAAGAAAAAATATCTTTTGGAAATCGCATAAAAATTTTAACGTATCGGAATTTGAAAATTTGTACCTTTTAAAAACCATAATATTAAGTTGTTTTATATTTAGACGAAAATAATGTTCAAAAAATTGTTTATCAGGACGTCATTGTTACTTGACTGAACTCAATCATTTTGGCTTCGAAACCAAATATAGATTTTTTTTAAAATAGGTACAGCTTGATGAGGTTGGTTTTCGTTACTCCATGTACAAAATCTAATAAATGAACTAAAATTAAAAGAACACATTACTTATGAAATATCTACTTATTTTTTGACACTTCCCGCCTACTCTGGTTAGATGATTTCATCTTCTAACCAGAGTAGGCTTCTTCTTCATCTAACCAGTAGATAAAGAGGAGGTGTAGGCAAAAAATTATATTATAGTGGGATAATCAGAATCAAACCAACAACAATTGCTTTTAAAGTCAGACGCTATACCACTGAGACACAAACATCTCTATCATACAAAATTATATTTTTATTTCCAGAGCCGGTAAAGATCCATTCCGTCGTGGTTTCCAATCAGTAAAGGAGGGCATATCCACGGCATTCTCATCTCTATCGCCCTCCAGCATAAAGGCTAAAATGGCGGATCTTCAACAAATGCCGCCTGCTGAACTTTTCGTGGGATTCTTTAAACTGTTCTTTTACTTCTTCTATTATATTGGATATAGCTTTGTAGTTGTTATCAGGTGAGTTAATTTAAATACAGCTAAATAAAATACACACAAACACATATTGTGTCTATTTTTGTATAAATTCAGATGTCTTAAATTTTAAGTTGTTTTAAATAACGGTATACTTACGGCCTTGTATTTTTCTAATTTTTAAACAACCTGTAAAGATTGTCAAGAACACAAGTTTAATCTCGATTAATATGTTTAATATTTAGTACAGTTTGACATTTGTATATAATACAAACATTCAACAATTTTAAAAAGCGAATGTCAATTAAACATCTTGTTCATATCTCTGTGTAACACATATTCAAAATAATTATTTTAATTCATATCATTCAATGTGAAAAATATTTTTATTATAGTATAAAAATAAAGATTTTCGCAGATTAAAATTATTCTTGAGGATATGATAAATAACATACAATAGCTATCTGCGTAGAACTTTATTTTTCTCATATTAAATTATAAATGGTTGTCTCATTTCACGCAACAAATCGATGCACAGTCATTGGTAATTTATTCATTATTATATAAAATATTTGATAATTAAATTTATTTCAGTTCCAACTAAAAATTAGACAAATTTATAATATTTGTAATATTCATTAGAATTTAGTCATTTCCATTTATTTTAAAGTGTATTTAGGAAACCGTATTATTCCCATATTCTCTTTATATTTTTTGTAATATATTTATATTGTAGCACTTTTTGACTTTATTAAATTTTCTTAGTGTTATAACTAACAGTACAGTACCTGTCTCTTTTAAATAAATAAAATGATTCTGTCAATATGTGCATGGTATGACCAGTTCTAAACCAAATAATTTCTTTACTTTATTTTTACCATTTACAACATCAATTACCTAATCAATAAAAAGAAAACCTTATAGAAATATCTATTTATAATGTCATTGATTTCTTAGATTCCATTACAACATACATTTTTAGAAATAATAATAACATCCACCATTAAACTTTTTCTCTGTTAAATCCAAATCATACATCTTGTTCTTGCCTGTTATCTATATACAATTTCCTTAATAATCGTATTACATATTTTTTACAAACCTTACTAACTGTAATCTATTCTCATTAACAAAATTATTATTAATTAACAAATAATATGTAATAAATATTTTCAAAAATCAATATAAAGACAATAAAATAATATTTATTTAGGTATACATTATAACTTTAAATAATTTAACTTTATATATTCACAAAATGTAAAGAATTCATACTTATTACTGTATTATATTTTTTATCCAGGTACATATTAGGAGTACTCCTCGGTCTGATGCGAGGGCCACAAACCGAAGAGCCACCGCCAGAACCGACTGAGGAAGAGAAAATCGGTCAGTTGAAGCTATCCCTACACACGCACAGATTAGCTCAAAGTAAGGCAAATTATACATTTTAGTGGGCAGCGAGGAATGACGCTTCAGGATTTAACTGTTTGATGCTTCAATTATTCACACATTTTTTTTTAAATTGGCTATTTTCAAAATTATTCTGCATAGTAAAATTTAAAAAAAAAAGCTACAAAAATATAAAACATATGCTTCCTTACAAAGTTTGTTTCAACAGCAATTAGTATTATTAAGATATTTCTATTACTGACATATGAAAATATATGAAAAAAATAGGGCAGTTGAAGCTATCTCTACATACCCACACAAGCAAGCAAAGTAAGAATTAGACTTAACATGATGATAACACACAAGTAATTATAATTCAAGATGTATATTTATACAAAACTTTATAATATTATATTACAAAAAATGTAGTTACATCTTAAAAACTATTTTAAAAGCAACATTGCAACAGCGTACACCTAAAAGTTAATTTCTATTTTTGACAAAAGATTGCCTATTACATATATGGGATAAATTTGATATTTTTTTCTTCATTCTATACAAAATAAAAAATAAACGATTATAAAACATAAATTCAAATATTAAATATATGTATATAGAGTAAAACTACTTTTTTAAAATGATTTATACTTAATATAAGTTAATTAAATATTAACCTTTGGTTAATTAAATTGGTTGCAATGCCTGAATAAAGTAATAAATGACTTAACCAAAATCATAAATGCTCATTTTTAACAAACTATTAATATTTTGTAATTAAAATAAAAAATATAATAAGTTAATGAAAATATCTTATTTATTTTTTTATTAATATTTAAAAAATGATTTTAGTGAAATCTGCTTTTGGATTAACAAAAGGTATGAACAGATATTAAGCATTAACGTTTTAATTTTGTGAATTAAAAGATATTGCGGGTTCGATTCCCATATGCCCTTTTATTTTTTTATTTTTATATTACATCGCTATTACATCACATTTTATTTACTTTCCCAAATATAAGAAAACATTTCATTAGTGAAATAATATTATTTTCTCAAAAGTAATGATAAACACACAACGTGACTTTGAATCTCTTTACCTACTGTAATAATAATAATGCAACAATGTCGTATAGTTAAAACGTATGAAGTACTTTACTTAAATTGTAAACACAAAACTAATATAAAATTTAGTATATTATTTCAATGGGATTTTTAATTCGTATCTAGGTCCCGTTCGACACTTACCGGCGTTACCGGCGGCGGACGATACGGGACAGATGCAAGTGTCCGCTTTCGGCTTGGATATCACTAAAGAAGATAATGGACAGTGAGTTTCACTCAAAAAAATTGTATATGATCTTTATAGTCTATATTTTTATACCGTTTGTTTCTATATTGTCTATATTTTTATTTTATGTTAGAATTGTGATTTAATGAAAGATTATGCTTTTTTTTCTAATCAGTGACCCGAGTAACCCAAGCATAAAGCTGACTTTGTTATAAGATCCCAAATATTCACTAAATATTGAATTAAACAAAGTATATTAATGCAAAAAAAATACTTGGTTGTAAATTTATTAAAAATTTCCCATAAAAATTTTCAAAATTGCTAATTTAATTAATTTATGCCTAATGATATTATTTTTTTATGTATGCGATATAATAAAATATAACAAATTAAAGTTACAATTTTTCTTTTCAGGATACAAGTAAAACCGCACGAGTCTCCCAGTACGTCAACGCCGTCATCAGGCGAAGAAGCTGAAGTGTCTCCCGATGAAAGTATTGAACACACTGAGGAACAACAACCACCTTCTCTTATTGATCTTTTGGGGTAAGCATGCTTAATGATTTTCTCAATATCTCATAATACTTAGTCAATATTTGTTTTTTGAAATGATTTACACTCCACTTTTTTAATACCCAATTTTATTTTGTGTAATATATGACAATGTTGACATTACACAAGACAATAAGAATTACAAGAATTATTAAACTAGTCCAAGTTAGTGATTATAACAAGAAGTTATATATTCGATAGATATTTAATCAATATATTTCTCTTATTTGTTACAGTGGGGAACAAGCAAAAAAAGCAGCACAGGAACGAATGGAAGCTCAGGCTGTACAGCAAGCTGCCATGTCCGCTATCGAGGCTGAGAGCAAGAAGGTATAGCTGTAGTTACTTATTTATATATGTGTTAAATAGTTATACTTGTATTCCATTATCTCCATAGGTGGAACAATATTTCCAAAGCTTGGTGATAAAAATAGGTTATCTTTGAGTGGGAATCGAACCTGTTCTCATCGCTTTTGATTATTTATTTGTTTGAAAAAAATATTAATAATAGTATTTTTAAAAAAGAAATTACAGTAAAATATTTTTTGCTTACCCTTTTTAAGAGCACGAGAGACATGTCTAATTATGCAAATAAAAAAACATAGTATATTTTGAATATTATAAATGTAAACCTAACATGCATCTAAAACCTATATATATTTTTGTGTTACGCAGCCAGGATTTGACAATAAATACTTTCGTTACAAAAAGGTAATAACTATAATTACACCAATTGAAAAATGCCACATCCCAAATTGGGTGCTAATATTTTTTTGCTTACTCTTAAAAAACACACCACATTTAAAAAATAAATTAAACAAAGACACTTCATTTTGCCAGTTTATTTTGATTTCTACTGTATTTTCAATTAAAATTCGTAAGATCATTTGTAAAAGGTCTCAATGATAAAAGGTCATATTGATATGATCGTCCTTATATGCTACCTTTATGTGTCTGTAAACTACTTTTTTCATGTTCTATTTACTTTTATATTAATTTCTGTATGTCGTGAGGCTAGTCGTGGCGCAGGGGCACAAAGTGTAACTGCAAAATCGACTGGTTGTGGGTTCGATCCCCACTCGAGGAAATTGAATATTTATTTACATTAAAATATAAATTTTCATTTCTTCGCTCTGGTGTCAAAGCAAAGCACGGCTTTGATTTCCACCACTCACCACGCAATGCCTCCACAACTCGGCGGAAAGTGGGGAACGGAGTGTCTTAACACTAGGTCCCTCTGCCTACCCTGCTGTGGTGCGGGATACAGCGTGAAGCTGATTTATTAATTTCTTGAGGCCATTGTAGCGTAATGACGGTTGTGGGTTTGAGATTCCTACTAGGGGAATAAATTGTTTAATATTCGCATCTTGCTTGCTCTGCTAACAAAGCAAAGCGCGGCGTTAAGTTTAACCACTTAACACGCAATGTCTCAAAAATTTGACAGTTCGTTTGATGTCTGTATGTGAGTGTCTTAACTCTATGTTCTCTCTCCATACCCCGGTATATGCGGTATATAGCGTGGAGCTATAAATAATGTATGTTAAATGTTATATTATAAAATTGTTATATTATAAATATTTATTTCTTTTCAGCAAGCAGTATCAGGTCCGACGCCATCTGCATTATCACAAGTGGACTTGTCAGTGTATACTCGCAAAGCAGTCTCCTTCCTCGCTAGAAACTTCTATAATCTGAAATACGTAGCTCTAGTGCTGGCTTTCTGTATTAACTTTGTGTTGCTGTTTTATAAGGTAAGTAGATAAATGTGGTGAAATTAAAAAAAACATCTTGTAATGAAAATTATATATAATGCAAAGCATGAATACATAAAAAATACATAAAAGTGTATTTAAAGATACAATATTATAGGCACTTTTGAAGTTCTTTCAATTAATGCAAAGTGAAAAAAAGTAGTACGTGCCTATATGTAAAAGTTGGAAATTGCAAGGATCTGGGGACGGATTGTCAAATGACAGTGAAATCGAAGGACAAACATAAACAAAGTGTTGTCAATCTCTTCCTTTTTTGAAGTCGGTTAAAATTTGTTTCTATAACATTACATTTGATAAATGTCTTTTTCAATTTTATTATTAGGTGTCGACATTAGAAGGTGAACGTAGCGAGGGTTCTGGTGCTAGTGACATCATCGGCGGGTCGGGCTCCGGCTCGGGGTCCGGAAGTGGAGACGGTAATATAACATACACAATATACAATTTAGATTTAAGTTATTTTGTATGCGATATAAAAGGCGGCGTTGATTTCCGCCACTCAACATTTAATATATTGAACGGACTGTCGTAACACTAGGTTCCCTCTGCCTACCCTGCTATGTATGGGATTCAGATTCTTGATATATAATAGATTACAGATAAAGAATAAAGAAACTTACATACATTTCTGAATTATTACAATAGGTAGCGGCGAAGAAGACGATGATAGTCTGGAAGTGGTATTAATAGACGAAGATTTCTTCTACATGGAACATGTCATCAACATAGCAGCAGTGTTACATTCTATAGTATCTTTGGCTATACTCATTGGTTATTATCACTTGAAGGTTAGTTGGTTTTTATTTGTTGTAATTTTATAAAAAAAAATGCTTGAAATTTTGTATATAATTGTGTGCATATATGATAGGATTTAAACCTGTACCTAAAATAATCAGTTATATGTATACCATTTTCTCACCAATTTCCAGCCAGCCAAAAACTTTTGGTTATTTTCAAAATCTTTAGACATTTCAAGAAGCATAGATTTTAAAAAAGGTAAAAGAAGTCGATAGCTTCATCGGCTTCAGCGAGGCAATGACCCTCTTCACGTTCAACGGGAAAACAAATAGTGGTCAACAAATAGTGGTTGGTCAGCTGGCGACACCGCCTGTTGAGATGTCTGATCCTCAACGCAATCATAAAAAAAGTCAAAACATACAATCGACATCCTAAAGTACTTGAAAAACCGATCTTTGTGTATTCTTAGTGTTAGATATAAAATCACAAACAGATTTAAAGAAAGTCTGACTCAAAATAGAGTAAACCCAATATCGTCCCTGCCTTCGACGACGACGTCGTATTTGCGGTATAAAATCCACAAGTGAGTAGCTTCCTCCACGTCCATTCTCACTGAATGTTCATACTAGAGCCACCACAAGCCGCCGCCATCTACACGGCTGTCTCCGCGCGTTCATCTTAGCCTTAAATTCCACATTGTGAAAAAGTTTATATGTTGTTTTGACAGCTTTTTGAGGCTAATTTTTTAATTAGTATAGTAAGTCTGTCCCACATTGGGCGCCAGCTTTTAAATTTCTCCATTTAAACATTTATAATATAAAAACTAATATATTATTTTCTTAACCAAATATTATTGTTACAATTTAAGGTACCTCTAGCTATATTTAAACGGGAAAAGGAAATCGCACGTAGACTGGAATTCGACGGTCTCTACATCGTAGAACAACCTGAGGACGATGATTTGAAAAGTCATTGGGATAAACTCGTTATTTCTGCTAAGTAAATATATTGTTTTGTATAAAAAATATAATTTATCACTTATATGGTACAGGTATATATTGTACATAATATGTATTATTTTGTTTCTTTTATTCACAGATCATTCCCAGTGAACTATTGGGATAAATTCATAAAAAAGAAAGTTCGAGCAAAATATTCGGAAACCTATGACTTTGATTCTATATCGAATATGTTAGGAATGGAAAAAACGTCGTTCTCTGCTCAAGAAGAGGAAGGAAGCAAAGGATTCTTCCACTAGTAAGTTTATTTTCTTTTTTTTTTCTTTTTTCTTTTTTTTCCCTCTATATCCCGCATGTAGCAGAATAAGCAGGGGGAACTTAGTGTTAAGACACTCCGTTCGCCATCCACTGCCGAATTTTTTGTTACATTGCGTTTCGGAGTGGCGGAGCTCAACGACTTTCTAGCTTTTTCTCGCTATCAAAGCGAGGAAATGAAAATATTAAATAATTTATTTCCTCGAATGTTATCGAACCCACAACTGTCGCTTAAAATCTACACGTTGTAAGCGACAGTTGTGGATACACGGTGTACCACTGCGATTAAGTAGACAAAATGTAAACTTAATAAATTACGAATTTAAAAACCCCCGAACACAAAATATGACGTTTAACGTTTGAGACAGTTAAAATTATAGTATTACTGTTTTCCTTGAACGATAGTGCTTAAACTTTGAAGTTATTGAGTTTCGCCACTCAACACATCTCAAATGCGAGTGCAAAGCAAAGAAAGAAGCCTTAACACTGAGTATCTCTGCTTTCAATGTCTTAATCGGTATAAAACGTAAAGCTAAAAGCTGCTGCGTAAAGTTATTATGGAGTTGAAGAGTTTGTTTTCGTTGACCGTGCTAAGTTTAAGAACTATTGATTCTAATATAAACATTATTTTACTATTAGATAGGCATTGAACGAGGAGGAAGGCAATATAAGGTCACGTTAAGCGTTTCAATGTAATCGGGTACTTTCTAGTCAAACTTACCTCGGACCTTTAGAATGTGTCAAGTGTCATGCACAACTCTTAGTTATTATTAATTAAGCGGGTGAAGCTACAGATAGAAACTAGTATAAATATAAATTTAAAATCTTTTATTTCAGCATTTTAAACATAGACTGGCGTTACCAAGTATGGAAAGCGGGAGTGACCATTACCGACAACTCGTTCTTATACTCCCTCTGGTACTTCTCATTCTCTGTGATGGGGAACTTCAATAATTTCTTCTTCGCCGCACACTTGTTGGACGTTGCCGTTGGATTTAAAACTTTGAGAACCATTTTGCAATCTGTCACGCATAATGGGAAACAGGTTGATTTTCGTTCTTTTATTTTTTTGTTATTACAGTGTGTCCCAAAGTTAACACCGTTGTTTTTTTTATTGAAATTCAAAATGTTCATTTAGATTTGTAAGAACTTTTGATTCATCGAATAAACATGTCGCTACCACCGCCTTAGAAGGAATTTTCGTAACAAAACTGGC
Organism: Heliconius hermathena; assembly: GCA_013403705.1. Classification (NCBI taxonomy): domain Eukaryota; kingdom Metazoa; phylum Arthropoda; class Insecta; order Lepidoptera; family Nymphalidae; genus Heliconius; species Heliconius hermathena. Next base: position 507,030 of record JAAIXJ010001843.1, on the reverse strand, counting down.
TAGGTCAAATCTTGCGTTAAATTTGGGACACCCACTCCATGTAATATTTACATTATGAAATTTAAACTCAATCATATTTAGTATAATCCATCTATCTCAATCTACTACCAAATATTTTAAAGTGGTATAATTTACTACGGTATAATTTTCTAAAAATTACTCTTTAATTTTGTTATTTGTATTTTGCAAAAAGTAATGAAATATTACTAAACATAATCAATAAATAAAAAAAATCGTAGTACCCAATAAGTACCCTCCAATTTAAAAAAAAAAACAAATACAATATACACAATACAATTATAATATATTATTCCAAATTCCAGCTGGTGTTAACGGTGATGCTGCTAACCATCATAGTGTACATCTACACCGTGATAGCTTTCAATTTCTTCCGCAAGTTCTACGTGCAGGAGGAGGACGACGAAGTTAATAGGAACTGTCACGATATGCTTACTGTAAGTACAATATATATGACACTTACTGTAAGTACAATATANATATATATATATATATATATGACACTTTAGAGACATTAGATGTTGTCGTGGTGCAGTGTCACAACCTCTAATGACAAATAACAAAACAAAGTTTTAGTGAAATTTTGTGGTAAATGGAGAACGAAGTGTCTTACAACACTAGGGTTATCCTGATGTATGCGGGTAGGCAGATGTAGCCTAATGTTATACAGAGTGAAACTAATAAAAATAAAAATATTACATCCTGTAACGCACCAGCTCCAGTGTAGTGTAGTTATTAAGTGCACAGAGTGCGTATGCACTAGTACCGTGTGCGTAAAGTGCGCGTACACTAACGCTGGTGCGTCCTTGAGTACTCAGAGGGCGTGTGCACCTTTGTATACTGAATTGTAATGTATACTGAATTAGTTTGCTTATACTATTACATGGCCCAATGCCTGGAGTCTACACTAGTCATTAAAAAGATTTCTACCACCTTGGCAAAACATTATACCTACACCAATTCCGCCCATACACATTGACTGATTGCAGATTATGTGACAATAAAAATAAATATATAGTATAATATCTGTAACCCCATGTATCACCTGCCCGCAGTGCTTCGTGTTCAACCTGTACAAGGGCGTGCGCGCGGGCGGCGGCATCGGCGACGAGCTGGAGCCGCCCGACGGGGACGACTCGGAGGTCTACCGCATCATATTCGACATCTCCTTCTTCTTCTTCGTCATCGTCATATTGCTGGCGATATTGCAGGGTCAGTTGTTTGCTTTTGTTTAGGGTAATAGTTATAATTTGTTATGAAATTTAATAGATATATATCCTATATATGAAGTATGTAGTTCGAGGCCAGCGTGGCGCAGGGGCACAAATATGCAACTAACTATAAACGAAACAGATAGTGGGTTCAAATCCCATTCGAAGAAAATTTAAATACTTAATATTTTCATTTCTTTGCTACTATACTAAACTACTAATACTTTAATAAATGTCATAAAAACTGACAACAACAACAACTGAATAAAATATTTATATAAATGATGTTATTTAAGGTTTGATCATCGACGCGTTCGGTGAGCTCCGTGACCAGCTGGAGTCCGTGAAGGAGGACATGGAGTCCAACTGCTTCATATGCGGGATTAATAAGGATTACTTTGATAAGGTGCTATACTTTTTATGTTTTATTAAATTAATTAAATTTGTAAATATATGAAAATAGAAAATGGTGTCACCCTACCTATAATTATAGAACGCGTGATACGAGAACTAATAGAAAAAATCAAACTTCGTTTTTCATTTATTTCTTTTTTCTCGAAATTCTACTTATATTATGAATTGATGAATTTATATTATGAATGTAAGTTTGTAAAGATAAATGTTTGGTCAACTTTCACGCGACAACTACTGAACAGAATCAGATGAAACTTTACAGTATTATAACTTGTACATAAAGATATGGCAAAGGCTACAATTTTGTGTAAAGATGTTGTATGATTTGGAGATATTTTTTGAGCGGGCGAAGCCGCCAATGTTTTGCTATAATAGTTTGCTATAAAAATAAATATTTAAGTTTTTGGTATAATTTAGCTCCATTTACATTCCAGGTCCCGCACGGTTTCGACACGCACGTGCAGCGGGAGCACAACCTCGCCAACTACATGTTCTTCCTCATGCATCTCATCAATAAACCGGACACTGAATACACCGGTAAGTGGAAAACGAGAACTATACGCCTACGAGCCTATTTACTTACACTTCCTTAATAAAGAAGCCATTGTGGCTCATCGGGGTTCAGTAGAATTAAAATTAAATTAGAATAGAATTAAAAGAAATTAAATTAGAAGAATAGATACGTATAAACATTTAAACGTTGCGAAATTCGAACCTGTATCTCTAGGAAACCGTTCACACGCTCTATCCACTAAGTTATACGTTCTTATCAAGCTGCGTTATTTTTTGTTAATATATCTTGTGTGTAGTGGAAGATTTTAGTTTCCTATGTGTGGAATAACACTTTAAAAATGTTAAAAATATATTGATTATATAATTTTTTTTAGTTACGCCGGTTTAATAAGACTAAGATTTTGAAAGAGATGAAGAAAGGACGGAATGCAAGATCAGCGTAAATAGTAAGATATTAGAACAAGTGAATGAAGTGGTATATTTGGGAAGTATGTTCAGTAGAGATGGAAGATACGAGATGGATGTGGAAAGGCGTATTGCTGCCGGTAACAAGGTTAACGGAGCCTTAGCTGCATTGATGAGACGGCGAAACGTCAGCACAGCTGCGCGTTTGGCCGTACACAATGCAGTTTTGGTACCGACTCTGTTATACGGCAGCGAAACGTGGGTATTACAGAAGAAGAATGAAAGAAAGATGAATGCTGTGGAGATGCGATCTCTTCGTAGGATATGCGGAGTCAGCTTAGCTGATCGAATCCGCAATGAAGAGGTACACAGAATGGCAGGTACTAGCGAGGATGTCACGGTGAGAATGAAGAAGAACGTGCTCAGCTGGTTTGGGCACGTCGAACGAATGAGTGATGAAAGAATGGCAAAAAAGATTTATGATGGAAAAGTGCGCGGTAAGAGAGGTAGGGGGAGACCTCGGTTGACCTTCGAAAACACAGTATCGAAGATACTGGAGGAAGGTTGATGACAGTGGACGAGGCGAAAGAGATATGTAGAGACCGTAGCGTTTGGCGCTCCGTTCTCTTTGACTAGCAAGGGATAAAGCGTGAAGCTAAGTTAAGTTATGTTAAGTTTAATAAGACAGCGTTGAGTTCCTCCCCTCAACACTCAATGTATTATGTTTTGGTTATTTGATAATAATTTACCTCTTCTTACACCGATATACTATGTGGGAGAAAGCGTAAAACAAAATTTAAAAAATATAAAACATCGAACTATTGTCGTGGGTTCGTTTACCACTTCGGAGAAACGTTTCTTAAATTAGTTTACTAATAACCATTAAATGTAAATATACTGTATAATCTGTACTATCCAAAAATTACATTAAAATACAATAAAAAGTTCTTATCACATTCATTTACATTAGATTAGGTCCAAAATTAAGGACTTTCCTCCCTAAAAAAGCTTTACTTCCGGACGGCTACGACTCGTCGACCGTACTGTAATGAATTATATGTAAAGAATCACTTTTTAATTTAATTTCTATGCAATTTCTATTTTCTTTGTTTCAGGTCAAGAAACATTTGTATGGAACATGTACACGCAAAGATGCTGGGACTTCTTCCCCGTCGGTGACTGCTTCAGAAAACAATACGAGGACGTTATGGGAGAATAGAAATTATTATTTTATATGTATATAATATACGCCAGTACTTTGTATATAACTCTTTTATATAAAAGAGATACAAAGATTTTTAAAAAAAGAAAATTTTATTGAAATGTACAAAAAATTGTTAAATATTCATCGCATTCAATATCAAAATATTTGCTCAAAATTTTATGCTGAAGTTGTTTGATTAAATTAAAAATATTTTGATGTCCGAAATTATTTTTGTATGGCAGTAATTAGTAAGATGTTGATTTGAGGGCAACATTATGTTTAACTGTAAATGCGACGGTTGTGGATTCGATTCCCACTTGGGAGAATGAATTGTTTTTATTTCGTCTCTCTGGTAATAGGACAAAATAGCAGCATCGTTAAGTTCCACCACTCAACATGCAATGTCTTGGAAGTTGGATGGAAAGAGGAATATGGAATCTTAACTGGGTTCCCTCTGCCTACCCAGCTATGTGCGGAATATAGAGTAAAACTAAAAATAATTATAATTTTATTTAATCATTAATTCAGCTTCACGCTGTATCCCGCACATAGCAGGGTAGACAGAGGGAACCTAATGTTAAGACACGCCGTTCCCCACTTTTCACTGAATTCTGGAGACATTGTGTGTTGAATGGCGGAACTCAACGCCGCGCTTTGCGCGACACCAGGGCGAATAAATGCAAATATAAATTTAGATAAATATTTTATTTCCTCGAGTGGGGATCGAACCCATAACCAGTCAATTTTTCAGTCATACTTTGTGTCCCTGCGCCACTACTTGGCTTGTAAAAATAATAAAGATTTAAAAGATTGTGTACATTATATAATCTGTGACTTCACTCACTTCAATATTTCTATTCTCCATACTAATTAAGGTGGCCTTTCCAAAAACGTTTCTATTTCATCTTTTACGATATAGTTTATTTAATATAAGATAATAAAAAGTGTTAAATAATGAATAAATCTTTAATTTATTGAAAGTTGATTGTTTTATTTATTCTTTTCTTTATATTTTACATTATCATTGTGTTGTTCACAAAATTAATTTTGACAGAAAAGAACTATGTAGGTATTATTATGGTGATTCTCGTGTCTATTTTATAGGATTAGAAAATGAAAACAAAAAGATTTCACTGTCCGAGTTCTAAAAATATGAGAAATGCATAAAGTTACAAAAAAAATAATTCCTGAAACAAAATAGTTTTTATTTCGGGAAATAATCTCTGCCCACCCGTGACGAAGAGGCACAAGCATGCGACTGCGACCGTGTTTCTGAAATGGAAATGAGAGCTTAATTTCTTAACACTAGGTTCCTTTTGCCTACCCTGCTACGTGGGTAATACAGCATGAAGCTAAAAAAATCAATTTTTAAAGTTTTAAGATTTTTTTGTCATTATTAAGAGTGTGCACAACAGCTCATTTTTGTGAACGGGAATAAAAGATATGTTCAATCTAAAGATCGTGATCGTGAACGTGTGCTTCTCTTTATTAGTTCAATATTGAGGCAGTCATGGCGTAAGATCTTATCGAATGGTATTAGAGAATTATGGTAACTTTCGTTTTTTTGGATGGCATTCGTGTTTTTTGGAGAAGTGCTTTGATTTTTATTTTTAAAATAAAGCACTATCAGATGTGCTTTTATTTTTTTAGATATTATTGATCGCGATATAACTTATTACAACCGACCAAATTTACATGCCATTCCGAAAAAACGGGTATGTTTCGGAATACCTGGGCACACAAGCAAACAACGGGACCTATTCAAAACTCTCTCATATAGGTAATGTACCCTTTACCTACATGAGGTGTGTACGGATCTTTTTATGCAAAATCAAAATTCTTATACACGTATATATAACTCCAAACTAATTATTTTGCATGCCATTCAATCATCGAACTAAACATATCAAAAAATATTTTGAAAAAATTAAAATTTACATTTCTAATTGCCATAATATATTTTAAAATAGAAAACTTAATTTGTTATAATATTTAAACTATTTTATTTTATTTGACAAAATCCGCGATAAACACAAGACTATAATCAACTTGACTTAACTTATATAGATAAATCTAAATGTTTTTGTGAAATCGTCTGGTCTTTTTGACCATCTACTAGCATTCAAAATAACCCATTTCATCGGGTTCAAGTCCAATGGCAAAGAAAAATAGAAATTATAAATGTATAATTGTGAATGTAGCTGATTATTTATATGTTCGGTAAAGCGCACAAAGTTATTAATTAAATTTGGTGTGAAAAGAAATTCTGATTTGATGTGTAAAAGAAAGAAATTGAAGTTCATTAAAAACTATACTTGATGTTTATAAAATTAATATATATATGATATTTTGAGGCCAGTCGTGGCGCAGGGGCACAAAGTGTGACTGTAAAACCGACTGGTTGTGGGTTCGATCCCCACTCGAAGATATGAAATATTTACTTAAATTTATATTTCCATTTCTTCGCTCTGGTGTCGAAGCAAAGCGCGGCGTTGAGTTCTGCCACTCTACACGCAATGCCTCCAGAATTCGACAGAAAGTGGGGAACGAGGTGTCTTAATGGTAGGTTTCCTCTACCTACCCTGCTATATGCGGGATACAGCGTGAAGCTGATTTTATATGATATTATACCAACAAATGAATAAAAACAGTGTATATGCTTATAATAATTTATTAACAGATATTTACAAACAATATTACAATCACTTTTCTTAAGCTCAATTGTATCAGTCTTATTTACTAAATTTTTTCTTTCTTTAATTAATTTATTTCTTAAAGAAAAAAATGCATAGATAGTAAGAAATCAAAAACGTAATTTACACCAAAAAGAAATAAACAAAATAAACAAAAAATAATTCAACAAAATGTATAATCTTTATCTTTCTTTTTCTTCTAGTCTTTTTAAATGCGCCAAATATAATATGTGAAAACTGTTATAAACGCCCTAACCAATTTAATTCGTTTAAAAATTCAAGTTGTTACAACGACATACAATAATTTAAAAAAAAAGATAAAATAAATAAAACATGATATAATTACGTTTAATATTCATAATCTGTATCAGCTGTTATTTTTAATTTTATGTCTTCTTTAAAAGATAATAAAAACAAATTCAGCTCTCATTAAATACAGCTGTTTTTATGAAATATATCATGAGTCATGACCTTAGCTGTAGAAGGTGTTTTAATTATATTCTTCCCAAGTAAACAATGCCAAAACCTTCAAAATGCCAAATATCAGAGCAGCCACTATATCTTTCTTTTTTTATTATCTATCTTTTATTCTAATTAATTGACAGAAGGCTGTTTATGAGCCAAATACAATGTAAAAATGCTCGTCAACGCGCTTACTAAGAAAATAACATCGAACCAACGGTGATAGAAATTGAACTGCAAGTCGCCGAGGACTTGCGTTATAATTATTCTGTACTCTGAAGGCATATTCATCCTCATCAGGAGAACGGACGAACAAAAATACATGCCCATTATTTGTGCTAATATCATCACTATTATGTTTGACGATTTCGATGATGAGATTTTGTAGAAGAACTGTAAAAAAAGAAGAAATGTCATCAATATTTATTTAATATTAGAATGCAGTCCATACAGCATCCTGCACTACATTGCATACAGCAATCTGACTGTTAACAGGTGTGGTTATAGGCGCGAAACTTACACAAAGCGCAGTATTGAGATCTGTTACTCATCACGTAAGACCTCGAAAATTGGACCGTGCGTGTGAACCCCCGTGTCTTAAAACTAACAATGTTATATGGTTATTAAACTAAAAAAACAGTGCAACTAATAAAAAAATTAAAATTAACCTTAGAGTCAAAAGCAATCCTCTTATAATAGGCAGGACAGCACCAAATAATATGACCGAAACATGCTGAGACCAAAATGATAAATCTGTTCATTCCCAGCACATGCACAAATTCTCAGCCACGAGGAGAATGATTATATTAAAATTATTTTCATTTCCTTGTTCTGGTAACAAAAGAAAAGACGTAAGCGTTTCGAGATATTATTAACGTTACGTTAAGTTCCGCCACTCAACATGCAATATCTCGAAAATTAGGCTATGCGTAAGCGTTTTAACACTACGTTCCCTCTGCCTACCCTGCTATATGCGGAACACAGAGTTAAGCTAAAAAAAAGAGAACGCATGATGTGACCAATTGATACATGTTCAGTCCAACTGTTTGTTTCCTTGGTCTGGTAAGAAGACAAAGCGCGGCGTTAATTTCCGCTCAGCACGAAATGTTTTAAAAATTGAGCGGCTTTCCGCTCATCTTTAGGAGAACCGTAAGTCTTAACACTTGGTTCCCTCGCTATATTGCAGGATGTAAGATGAGAGTAAAAAATACATAAAAATTATTTTACATGATACTATTTTAATCGGATTAATTGCGTATATTTGGGATTATACATTTTTGTAAACCCGACATTTCGAACACTTTGCCGTAGTGGGCCGTGGACACGAGTCTACCCGTGACCAATAATCCGGTTAAAATAGTTTCATTTAAAATGCGTAATAATCGTGAAAATCAAAGAAAATAAATATATTTTTAGTTAACGCAAAAAAATCAAATTCACCTAAAAAAAACTTAAACTAATCTTAAAAAACTAAACTAACCTTAGTTAAAGTCAAAAGTAATCCTCTAATACTAGTCAGGACAATACATCCGACCAGTATGAAGGAGACATGTTGAGACCAAAATGATACATCTATGTTTAGTCCGAGCCAGTGAACTACAATTTCAAGGCCGCGGGTCACGGGATCCTTTTTGCCCACCCTATCGAATACTATGTTTATTGTTGACTGAAAAAAAAATTATTATTAAAAACGAATTCAAATATCAATGACGCGAGTCACGGGATCTCTGTCAACCGATCTTTTTTTTTTTTTGATAATTGACTGACATTTTATTTTTTTATTTATTTGAATTTGGATAGTCGTTCAAGTTCTATTTATTAGGAGGTATTGGAATCAGAAAAACCATAATTTAATTTAACTCAACAAAAAGTAAAACACACTAGTACAGATAATAACTATCGTCCCCTAGTTTACTTAAGCACAGCTCGATTTAAGTAGACCCATCATTAGACCCATTATTAGTAGTAAATTATAAGGTATTCCGATTTTTTTCTGTTTTGGCGCAGTGATACTAGGGCGCGACTGTGAGCACGACGCGTGAATTATTTAATGTCTTCATTTCCTCACTCTGTTAACAAGTAAAACTTGGCGTTGAGTTCCGCAACTCAACACGCAATGCCTCGATAATTCGGAGTGTGTTGGGAATAGTGTAGATTTCAGGTTTTTTATATGTTTGTCTATACGTAATTCCAAATAATTTATTTTATTAAATTTGTTTGGAATTACTGTTTCAAATTCTTAGTATTTTCGAATCAATACAGTAATGATAAACTTAAATCAATAATTTGGTATAAGTAATAAAGCGGTTAATTTCATCTTATAAAATTTTCAACTAATTATGACTTCCCTAAAAATGTACAAAATTAAAGTGTATAATTTTTAAAGATTCTTTCTTAGTATACTCACAATAAATATCTTCCAAATACAATACAAAGAGAAGAAATAACCTAGAAAGTTGAAATATTTCCCCTGGAATGTTCTAGACCATTCTATTTTCTCCCTCATTGTTCTGGCGTCGTGTGCTTCTAAGAACAACTGCCTGCTTAGTTCCTCCAATCCTGATATCTCTTGTCTTAGTTGATTTATATCTGGAAATACATAATTTGCAAATTATGTGTATATAAATACTAATAGAGGTCGTCGTGGCCCAGTGGCACAAGGGTGTGACTAAAACGCGACGATTGTGGGTTTAATCCCCACTCGGAGAAATGAATTATTATTTCTTAAAATTTTCATTTCTTCGCTCTGCCATCAAGGCAATAGTCCGGCGTTGAGTTCCGTCAGTTAACACGCAATGCCTCGAAAAGTTCGGCGGAAAGTGGGGAATGGAATGTCTTATCAATGTTCCCTCTGCCTACCCTGCTTTGTGCGGGATACAGCGTGAAGCTGATATAAATACAAATAAATACAAAAACTCAGCCCCATGATGTAAAGTAAGGCAATGATACTGACACTTGACAGTATATTCATGAAATCCTTCGTTCTTAATACAGTATCACTATAACATATATTGATTTCTACCTATTCTGAATGCAAAAAAAAACTGAAACGAAAAATGAAAACCACATAAAGAATAAATACATACTACCTATAAATAATCAAAAATATATATAGATACTCACTTTCAGTCCCATGGCTCAAAGGATTGGCAATATTACCAACGCTAGAAAGTATATTCGTCCAAAACCCTCTGTTCTTAACACCGGATTGATCCAACATATATTGATTGCGACCCATAGTGTTAGCTTCTGCTAATGCTATACGTTTTTTCTTAACCAATATCATATCCATAGTTTGCAGTAACTTTTTTTCTATGGATAAAACATCAGCTTGGGTTACTGGTCTGAAATTGTATAAAAAATTGATAAATTATTTTATACAGGGTGGAAGCGTCAGCGCTCCTTTTACGCATAACGACAAACGCATACCTAAAGAAATTAATCAAGATACCTCAACAGTTTAGACATAGGATTTTTTTTTCATTTCACGATGTTTATCCATACCTGTATTACGTGTGACGCAGTTACGTATATATACCAATAACGTAAACACATACTACTACAAAAATAGTACTGAAGGTTAAACAACTTTGAACGTTACCGCCAATACCTACGACTAGATTTCGGCGGTTTAGGCGGTTCCTTTTGATAGGTTTATGCTGCGTGCGTCGTTCTTGACAAATGGTGTTTTATTTTACAATGGTAATTTTATTATTTATTTTGTTTGAACACTTTTTCATTTTTGGGACTTTTTTTTAAATTGTATTAGGCTTTTATAGTGTAGTTTTGATTTAAAGCAGTGCTGGCAAAAACACTCTGTATATGGAATATTGGGTTGTATAGCAGTATTTGTAATTATGATATATTTAAAAAAAAAAAAAAAATTAGCTTCACGCTGTATCCCGCACACAGCAGGGTAGGCAGAGGGAACCTAGTGTTAAGACACTCCGTTCCCCACTTTCTGCCGAATTCTGGAGGCATTGCGTGTTGAGTGGCAGAACTCAACGCCGCGCTTAACCTCGACACCAGAGCGAAGAAATGGAAATATAAATTTAAGTAAATATTTCATCTCCTCGAGTGGGGATCGAACCCATAACCAGTCGGTTTTGCAGTCACACCTCGTGCCGCTGCGCCACGACCGGCCTCAATGATAATGATATATTTAAGAGTTCTATTTAAAATTAAAAGATAAATATTATATTTCTCTTTAATTAATTAATAAAAAATTAAAAAATCAGCTTCATGCTGTATTCCAAACACTGCAGAGTAGGCGGCGGACCGACCGATGTTAAGACACTCCGTTCTTCACTTTCCGGAGGCGTTGTGTGAGTGGTGGAGCTAAACGCCGACTTTTGCCTTAGTGTCGTTAAATTAATTAATCCATTTAAAAAAACTTGCTTGGTACATGCCCATCCCAGAACAGACTACCTACTACCCTAGCAATTTTTCTTACCAAAAGAAGCCTTTATAAATTATAAAAGAGTATAAAAAACTAGCTTACCTAATAAATATGGCCATAGATGTATAAGGATAATTAACCGCACCAAAACCAGATAGTAAGGCCATTACTGTAACTCCTATGACACCTATACGAGATACTCCTTGCTCTATTGAAAATATACCCTAAGAATATACAAAGTATGAGAATATGTAATTTTCTTTAATAATGAAATTGAGTCAATTTCATTTATATTATATAACATTATAGTACATAACTTCTTTGGTATAGGGCCCTAGTGGCAAGGGTATAAACAATTTACATATCCTCACTCTGGTAACAAAACAACATGCAGCAATGAATTCTGTAACTTGTCATGCAATCTCATGAAAAGTGGCTGATGCATGGGGAATGGGTGTTTTAACACTTGAGTTCAATGCAAAATATTTATATTTACTTGTATTATTTTCATAACATGTGTTTTGAAAAGAAAATCTTCAGAATAATTCAGATACTGATGATTTTTCACACTTTGTCTTTTACAAACAAATATTTATTTATTATTAACTTCAAATAACTATTTATATTCATCAGAACAATTATTTACAAAAATAAGTTTGCAAAAACACTTACTTGTTTTGGACTTAATATGGGAAAAGGATCTCCAATTTTCCAAAAAAAGTAAAGATATATAAACCATACAAACATTGTTAATGGTCTTATCATATTTTTTGACACTAAAATACAAAAAAGAAGTTTTATTTATTATTACTTTTTAAATATAGTTATTAATATACTTAAAGTATTCTATTCTATTGAGATGAAATGTTTACCTAAATTTATATTTTCATTTCTTCACTCTGGTGTCGAGGCTAAGTGCGGCATTGAGTTCTGCCACACACAATGCCTCCAGAATTCGGCAGAAAGTGGGGAATGGAATGTCTTAACACTAGGTTCCCTCTACCTGCCCTGCTGTATGTGGGATACAGCGTTAAGCTGATTTATTTATTTATTTTAAGTATTCTATTTGAGAAAAAAAGATAGTTCCAGGCATATATTTTTTATTTTAAAAACTTACCAAATCTAATATTGCTGATGCAGAAGTAGGCAATATAAAATGGTATTAATGCTATCACCATAAAAAGCAAAGAATAAAGACCCAAATTCCAATGGAAATATCTGGAACTATAAAAACAGGTTAAATCAATATATTCATGAAGTAAATGAATATAGTTATTGTGTGAAAATCTTTTATCTTTAAATATTACATTACTTACCTAGAATCTAAATATCCAATAATTTCGAATATAATTAGTTCAAACATTGTACAACTTAAAGCAAATGTTACAGAAAATATTAGTTGAACCAATCTGTGATGAACTTCATAGTCGCGAAAGAGCTGCTTCACGAAAAATATCCATCCTCCGACGAAAAAAATCGTCTGTAAAAATAAATAGGTAACAATTTTAGTAAAACCTAATATAATTTCACTGAATTAAGAATTAAAAATTAATATTTTTATTGTAGTGTAGTCCAATCGAATTATTATAAAGTAAGAACCAATACTGCTTACCTGAGAAATTAATATTATAAGTGTATCATCTAATAAAGTCATAATGAAGATTGTAATTGCGGATTGAATTTTAAGTATAATACATTCTTATAACATATTTTCATTTATTATCAAAAATGAAAAAGCCGACGAATGTGAAAAAACGCCAAAATCTACTTACAATTGTCTAAAGTCAAAACGTCTAATTTCAATGTCAAAGTCACAATTATAATGGCCCAGATGTAAGCCATTTTGCTTTGTTTATAGTAACGTCATTTAAAAACTATGTACCGTACAGACTAATAAATTATAAATATTGTTATTATAATTAATTGCACATGCAGGTAGGCAGGAGGGCTCTGATAGTGCGAGTAGGAATCGAACTTATAAACATCGTGCTTACACTCTCACGCTAGCGCCCTTGCGCCATGATGACCTCAATATATAATACTATAGGTTCTATAGTTTTAATCAATTACTATAATTTTAACTAATATAACATAAATATAATTATAACAAATGTTTATATGCAATAAAAAAGTATAAAGTGTTTATTCGTTTTATTTCTGCATTTATCTTGTATTATTATTATACCAGAAATGATTCACTCCTTCAAAATCATTTGGAATTATTTTTGTTTAAATTAAGTAATAATATTTCCAATTGATTTAGACAGAGTGAATCACATTTTAAATTTCCCGCCCATATCTGAGGCGGTAAATTTTAAATATTGTTTTTGGTGGGCACACGATGGATGACGATAGACACGGCAGTCTCGTTTTGTCCCCTATTTTTGTGTATGAAGTGAACATTCTTCCCTTTGGGTATATGTGTTCTGTACTTTTAATGTAGTATTTATTGAATAAAATAAATATTTTTAATTATTTTTTTTATCTATATAAAATTATGTAAGTACATAATTATGTACTTAAGATATTTTACATCCAAACAAACATATATTGAAGAAAGTATTATTTCCTACATGGAATAACACAATCGTGTTAAAAAAAGTCTGTTAATAAGCCAAAAAAAATGTATCACAGTGACAGTGAGATGTCTAACTGTAAACGCGATGATTATGATTTATGGGTTCGATTTCAACAGCTATAACCATTTTAGTGCTCATAGCGCATAGCATGGCACGGCGTCGCGTTCTCGAGTCTTGAGACTAAAACTTAAATTTATTATTTATTAAAAACATTTTAAGATATTAAAAACATCAGTAACAGATTTTTTTTTATTTAAAAAAATTACATCTTAAAAAAATCATAGACATGTAATTAAACATACATTGCATGTTGTAAAGTTATACAAGATAATGACAAGCCAACAAACACTATTATAGCAAAAATATAAATATCGTAAAAGGAATCAATCAGATCAATCAGTTTCAATATTGATTTTAATTGAAAAATGTAATTACTTTATTTTTTGTTTTGGGAGGAAGATAAAAAGAATTCATAATTTATTATAAGCAATAAGTTGCAAGTTAATGCCCAAAAATTTAAAACTATTCATTTAATGATCATCTGAGGCTGTTATAATAGCACAGATTAAATGATTAAATTTACACGCAAGGGAATTGTTTTCATTCGGCGTTCAGGGCTGCCATGCAACATATTACTTAAATATTGTTCCCTAAGTAATCATCATCAGAAACTTCTAAGAAAATTTCATCTTCTTTTGACAGTCCTTTAGGAAGTTGTAAATGCAAAGTCAATTTATCTGGTTTTTCATGGGTTTTCTTATGTTTTTCTAAACAAATTTGTGTTGTATACTTTATGTTACATATATCACATTGAAATGTTGCGTCAGAATGATGACGTTTAGTATGATCAGCTCTTCGAGACGCTGAAAGGAATCTGCTATCACAAAATTCACATTTATAAGGCTTTTCACCAGTATGAGTTCTAGTATGGTATAATAAAGACTCTTTAGACACAAATTTTCCTCCACACATAGTACACTGAAATTTTTTTTCTTGAGTATGCTTTACTATATGAGCTTTAAGACGACTTTGGGCCCAAAATTTTTTTTTACACCATTTACATTCATGTCCTTTATAGTTACCATGTTCATATTGAATATGGACTCTCAGAGAAACTTTCTGTGTATATTTTTTGTTACAATAATCACAAGTAAACTTTGCATCAGCTGGTGACGCTCTAGTTTTCTGTCCACATATATTTAAATCTATATGTTTTTTAAATGTTGTTTGACTTTTATAAACTCTGCCACAATCCTGGCACACTAATTTTAAATAATGACCTATTTCATGCATTTTTAGTGTATGACGGTTATGAAAAGTTTTACCACATTCAGTACATACAAGTGTACAATGACTTTCACTTTTATGAGCTTCCAAAAGGGCTATGGAGCCAAATTTTCTATCACAAATTGTACACTTATAGTTTTTTGGAGCATGTACTCTTATAAAATGATTTCTTAAACTAGATAATGAAGGATAAATCTTCATACATACTTTACATTTTAAATTTTTCCTGTCATTTTTGTCATATAGCATTTCACTTGTTCTTATAGGTAGGGAGAAATAATCTCTTCTTTTTTTTCTATTGTTAAATTCTTCTTTCTTTAGTGTTGGTTCTATTTTGATACATGGTTTTGTTTCAATATGAAATAGTGACTGAAATCTTTTATGTGCCATAGAAGTTGAGGTCACTGGTGGCTTATTATCATAATACTGTTGTGTAGCTAAACTATTGTTATCCAATGTAATAAACAAGGTTTTACAATCAACATAATTATCGCTGGTATTATCAAAACAACTAGATAAATTAGAAAGTGCTTTGCTTAATAATTCTACATTTTCTTTGGATGTTGTTATAAACTTATAACTTGCCACAACAGAACGAGTGCATTGTTTGCATAAAATTTCAAAAGCAGATATATTATTACACGTCTGAAACAAATAATATTTACACTGATAATATTTAATTATTTCTTAATTATTATTCCAAAAAGCATGTACATACCTCATAATCTAATACTGAGATTAATACATCTAATATTTTGATTGTACTTTCATTATTATTGTCTTTTAAAACCACTTCATCCTGAAGATTAACGGGGTTGCCTTCAATTATTTTAAAGCACAGGCAACAAGCGTTATATTTCCTTGTAATAATACTATGTAATGCATGATTTAGAGATCCCATTTTAAAATAATTATCTTCTTATTTAATAAATAATGCCCCTATATCTTTATATTGTAAAATTGTTATAAAATCACTCACTCCCGTTTCGCGTCTATTAATATTTTTTTTTATAAAATTTAAATGTCAAACTCAAATCACAAATCACTACTGTGAAGTGTCATGTCATAATTCAAAGTAGTGATGTGTGAAATGTGGGACAGAATAACAGATCACAGAATATCGCTTTAGTATCACAGAAGCTGCTCGACTTAAAAAATTAATTCTATTTTGTGGAAACATCACGATAACGTCTGTGAAGTAATGTTTGTTAAAGTATTAAACCTCCTAAATCCTAAAATAATCATAACTATTATAAATAACTTAAGTAATGACTAATGACTTAACTCTTGTAAATCAAGATTCTCCATATTTTGTTATTTTTTGGTAAAAAAAAAATTATATTATTTCATTTAATTCGAATAATGAAAAACGGCTACTTACATTTATATCTAAATAAAATTTAATAGAAAATCACAATACAGAGTACAAATAAAATGAAGAATGTGAGCAAATTAGACAAAAGTCAGGCAGAATTTTTAATATTTAAACCTCTATAGATACAATGTAAATAAAAACATAGTTAATAAATTAAATATAGATTTTGTGAGTGAATAAATGAAAAATAATTTTCATATTATAATTAGACACGAAACATGTTTTTGTTGACGTTTTAATAATCTATGTTAGTTATTCCGCGAATGTTGGGGTGTGATTTTCTTGCTCCTCAAAGATATCGAAAAAGCTTAAATTATAATTAGTAAGTGCTATAAATATATATAAATGTGAATAAATTTAAAACCTGTGGACATTTCTGAATTTAATTGTTGCTGAAAAAAATTGCATCAACCGGTAAGAAAAAAATTTTCTGCAACTGGTTACACAATTCAGCTTGCAAAATATTTTCTTAAATCAATTTCTATTTTCATTACTCACTTTCTTTAAGTATACGCGAGTGAAAGTAAAACTTAACTAGACTTGCAAATTTATTCTATTGTAAAAGATTGAAAAAACATGTTTATGTCAATAATTTATATCTATTAAATATATGAATTTTGCCTTAAATAAATTACAGTAATTGAATACGGTATAAAGTCATTATAATTTGGGAAATATATAATTTATATGCAAAGTATAAATGATATAATTTTATATTAGTAAATATTTAAATATAAAGTCAATGAACCCATATATTAACCAAAATACAGCTCTTGTCCTATAGAATTTCAAATTAATAAGCTATTGTATTTACAAACAGATAATTAAAATTGTTACGCAAACACAAAAAAAATGTTAATATTAATCTAAGGGCCAAAGTACAAGTTGTGTAATAATTTAATAAATAATTTTATCATTTGTACTTTGGAAGGAGTGACCTCTTATCTATAACGCTTATCCTATCATTTTAATAAATACTAACTCCAGTAACATATATGTGTATGAATTAATATCCTAAATTGTCTAATCATATTTATATAGTAATATATTTTATAAATAAATCAATGATGATACACCACTAAGTCCTCCATGTTGCAGGATAGGCAGAGGGAACCTAGTGTTAAAAAAAAGTCAACACTCCATTCCCCACTTTCTGAGTTCTTTGATGTATTATGTGTTGAGTTGTAAGGATGAATGGATATTTGTTAAACTTTCACACTTAAACTACTTAATAAAAGTGATGAAGCAGTAATATAAGCTATATTATTATATACAAAACAATACAACATATGTCAAAGAAACTTATAGGCTACAATTTATATAAAGATTTGTATAATATGGTTGTAATGTTACCATAATTATAATCAAGTGAAACTGCATGTGGATAAGTAAAATATAAAGCTCACATTCTGATCACAAGAAATTATCCTGAAATCAGTGAGGCTTAAAAATTGCTCATAAATTAATACATACATATATCTGTGTTTATAAATAGGCTCCAGGCGTGTGTGCCTTTATAAATGTACTTTGCTTCTATGGAAGAGAGCTAGAGATATGTATATTTAAGGGTGATATTACATAGTAAAATTTTTTTTCATGCTGTATTCCACATATAGCAAGGTAGGCAGAGGGAACCTCGTGTTGATGCTTTTCCTCACTTTCTGCCGAAATGCCGAGAAAATCAAAGCTGCACTCTGTATGATTACCAGAGCGAGGAAATTAAAATGTTTAATAATTCATTCTCCCGAGGCGGCGTCGAACCCAAAATCGTTGCCTTTACAGTGTCTTACTTGTAATTCAGGATACTTAATAATTAGACATCGGACTTATATGTACCACCATAATGCCAAAACATGCATGCAAATATGCACTAAAAGGTCGAAATATGCACAATGAAAAGAACATTTATTATTAGAATTTACGTAAATTTTCAGAGTATATTTAAATAAATATTATATTTAAAAAAATATTAGAATGAGAATGACATATTAAAAGATAATAAAAGATAAATTATAAGAATTATATCCATTATAATTGTTGTGACAATAAGCAACAACATATTTTTCCAGATTTTTTGCCGTGAACTTGTGTTTGTAACATAATATTGATTTAAAGGCTGAAAATGACCTTTCAATGTTAACTGACGTTACTGGACAGAATTTGAAATTTGGCGCCATTTCTACAGAAACCCCTTCAGACAGAGTTTGTCCGATGTCATTGATAAATGCATGAGTTTTCTTTATTCTTTCCACCGAGACCGGTTTTTGTTTTTACAAAACTGCATTTAATTTCAGTAGTAACTTGTACGTGTATACGTTAGGCGTTATATATCACGCCTAATGTATACACCTAACTATGCAGTAGTTAGGTGTATACATTATATGTATAAGCACTATCAATGAAAAAATACCAAAATATTCAATAACGCTACTAAAATTGAATGATTATATAAGCATTTGCATATGCTAACATGCTTCACGCTGTATCCCGCACACAGCAGGGTAGGCAGAGGGAACCTAGTATTAAGACACTCCGTTCCCTTGTCACTTTTTGCCGAATTCTGGAGGCATTGCGTGTTGGGTGGCAGAACTTAACGCGGCGCTGAGCCTCGACACCAGAGCGAAGAAATGGAAATATAAATTTAAGTAAATATTTCATCTCCTCGAGTGGGGATCGAACCCACAACCAGTCGGGTTCACAGTCACACCTCGTACCACTGCGCCACGACTGGCCTCAACTAACATGCAAATGCATATAATCCGACGTCTATTAATAATCATTCTCTTATAGATAAAGGTCTAGCGCTCATTTTTGCATGACATTGCATGTCGAAAGTCTGTATTAGTACTCTACTTTGGACTTTGTTTAATCAGACATATTTTAATTGTAAACTTTGACCTCTGTGGAATTTGAAACTACAATCGCGTTATTATTGCGTTCAGTTAAACGCGTCATACTTAATTAAAACTAGCAATTATATCAAACAATAAGAAAAAAATTATACAATAGCAATTTTATACAGTATCTATCTATTAACGCGACGGTTGTGGGTTCGATTCCCATTCGGTGGTTTCTCTTCGTGGAGTTCCGCCACTCAATACGTAATTTCTCGAAAATTGTTTTTTCGTTTTCTAGTTTACAGCGTGAAGTTGTAATAACTATACAATAAAATTTCCATTTACTAATAAGACTTTATATTTATATATTTTTTGTTACGTAAAAAGACAATTAAAAAAAAAGTTAATAAACGCTGAGAATTACTCGTGCAGACAATGGCATTGTCGAAATTGTCTCTTGACTCGCGACGCCCACGGAGTAGTAAAAATAGCGCGTGGAGAACACGCGGATGTGACACAAACATGCGGGACTTCACCTATATTATATTAATTTTATATAGAAGAAAGATACTGTTATATACAAAAGAATAATTATATTATGTTGCATATAATAGTTTCTTTTTCTTTACAATGCACCTTAAATACACCTTTTTTGGAAACAAAGGAGAAGGAGATAAAATTTATAATTTATATTAAAAAGAAATATTATTTAGGACACTTTTGTTGTTTACCTTTAAAAACAGACGGATAGTGAAATATAATACCGGCCCATTCTAAACTAAACAAATCAGAGAAACATTTCTAGTAGAATTGTAGATTTCGGAGACAAACTGTACTGTCGTGTGTCACGCTTTATTTCGCATAGCAGGATAAAGTGTCACTGAGTGGGCATCGACACCATAGTGTCTAACTAGTACATTATAAGCTATTTCGTTTTATTTCACGCCTGTATCCCGCGTGTGGCAGGGTAGGCAGAGGGAGTCTAGTCTCAAGACGTTCCGCTTCCTACTTTCTGGAGGCACTGCGTGTTGATTGGCGGAACTCAGCGCCCGGCTTGGTCTCAAAACCAGACTGAAGAAAATGGAAATATTAAATATTTAATTACCTCGAGTGGAAATCGAACCCACAACCTGTCGCGTTTACAGTCAACACGCTTGTTTTTGTTCCTAGAAATGACTGGCCTCAAATAAACTACTACATTTATTGAATTTTCAGTGCGGACTCGGCTTATACACTTATAACTTAATTAATTAGAGCAAGCTAATGGAATGCATAATGGATCGCAGATTGCGTCAATGGATCTCTTAATTATTAATTTTATATCTATATATTAAAATGTTCCGTACAATATAATAAATTAAATCAGCTTCACGCTGTATCCCGCACACAGCAGGGTAGGCAGAAGGAACCTAGTGTTAAGACACTCCGTTCCCCATTTTCTGCCGAATTCTGGAGGCATTGCGTGTTGAGTGGCAGAACTCAACGCCGCGCTTGTCCCTAACACCAGAGCGAAGAAATGGAAATATAAATTTAAGTAAATATATCATCTCCTCGAGTGGGGATCGAATCCACAACCAGTCGGTTATACAGTCACACTTTGTGCCCCTGCGCCACGACTGGCCTCTATAATATAAATTAAATATTATTATATTAATAAAATATTTTATCAATAGTAGTTATAAATACTTTTTTTCCTAACCCCGTTCGTTTGTTTTGTGCTTTTTATTAATAATGCTTTTTACTTATATTTTAGCATAAAGACAACCTTTACCTACTCATTCTGTGAAAAAAAAGCATGTAATTTCATATGAAATTATAATACTATTGTAAAATTTACGTCGCCTTTTTTTGTTAGTAATGGCCTAGCGAAGTGTGATTTTCCACATGTATTATATAATTTTAAAAAATATGAAGCATATGCGATTTTTTATATATACTGTAAACAACTTATTACTGCAAAAACTTATTGCAAAAACTACTACATATTACTGTTTTTGGTTTTACTAAATAATTAGTTAAGCACTGGTTTGCAATAGAAGAATATAAATAGATTTTTTTATGATAAATTTAATTTTCAAATTTACGAGACGTCATAAACACTTTATCAACTAAACTGAAGCTGAAACTACTTAGTATGTAGTAACATAAAGCCGGGTATGGGGTTCTGCCTTCCACTAATTATTACATTATAATTTATAGAATATACTGAAAATAATTATTTTCATACATTGCACTAAGAAATATTCTAAATACTAACGACCTACACACCGCTTCGCGCGGTTTAACGTATTTTTATATTATAGCCATTTAATATTTTTTTTACATAAATTGTAGCCTATGTGTTATTCTGATGTATAGACTATATTATTGTAAAGTTTCATCTAAATTCGTATAATACTTTTTGCGGGAAAGTCGAGCAAACATCTCAAGTGAAATCAAATATCGAAATTGGATCAAACATAACAAAACTCACATTTGTAATATTAGTACGATTTCATGGATTCGTTGAACTCGCGCTTTATTATTTAAATTAATTTATTATTCAACTCATGAATGACTCCTGGTTGACTTGTATGCAATTTTAATTATACTATTATATTATTAGAACGAACGTTGTCTCGCCAAGTTTCTCGAAATCTATATAATCATTTTAGTTTGTAAACCGTAATGTGATAGTACAGGTGTTAGTGATAATGAGTGTTAAGAGGGTATTGAAACGTCAGCATAGAGTTTATGGTATACTTTTGTTTATTTTTTTTTGCGGGTTGAGTTGCGAAACTCAACGCCGCGCTTTGGTTCGTAGTATATTAGTAATATATTTTATGGAAATGGAAATATGAAATATTTCATTTGCTCGAGGGCCGACTAGGTCGTTTGTTTTTTGTTACATGTATACTTAAATTATAATATTGTTGTTGTTCATTGTTACATAAAAATCTAAACATACAATAGTGCCTAACATTTTAATAAATACCCCAGCGCCACGACTGGCCTCAGTTAAATTATAAAAAATATAAATAAAAAATATAGATAAAATAAACTTATTAAGTTATTTTTATGTTTACAATATACTATTTAGATTAACATTTTCGCCATAAAACAAAATATTATATGTTATAATTTATACTAAACCAACAATAAAGATACGTAGGTTCAATAAGCGATGACGTTGACATACGTCACAGCGTGGCTGAATGTGAACGGGCCGTGAGCTCGCGGGCGTGCCTTGCCGCGCCTCCCCAGTGCAGTTACTCGTTTGCGCGGGAAAGCCCGCGTTGTGTCAGTTAGACAGATATTGACGTATTCCTTGTTTTTTTTAAATTAGTTTATGACAAGGATTGTTAATAATTTTGCGAATATTTTTACTTAAATGATGAATGATGGTATGTTATTTTTTTACATTGAATAATATTAGAAAGTGTTATTTTAATGGAATTTGGTTGAAAATTCTTAGAAATAAATAATACATATAATTAAGTTAGTAATGGTTTAATTAAGTTAGAAAGGTAATTATTAAATATTAATATTTTAAAAAAATTATATACAAGCGTATAAAACTTATACTAAAAATATAATGTATGCTTAAATAAAAAGTAAATTATTTAAATAAATTAAAATAATCTAAACTCGGTTTTATCACACATTTGACCTTCCATGTTACTTTTTATTTAAGTAAGTTTTCTCAATTAAATATTTTATTATGTTTTCTTCTTTTTCTCTTACTATAACATTTTGAATACATTATAATAAATTTTAAACGTTGGGTGTTAAATAGTTATCTTGACCAAATGTTATTAAAATTTGAATGATGACTGCATTATCGATTAGATAATATCGATATAAACTATATATATATTACGTATCGTCAGCACTTGTTGTGTTTACTTATATGTATATTAGTTGAAACAGATGAAAGGTTCCGGTATGGGCGTTTACTGTTTAACTACCGAGATCATTGTAGGGAAAATATATATATATTTTTAGCTTCACGCTGTTTCACGCGTATAGGGTAGGCAGATGGAACATAGTGTTAAGAGACTCTTTTTCCATTAAGACTTACGTTCCCTACTTTCAGACGAATTCTGGATGTACGGCGTATTGAGTGGCGGAACTCAACGCCGCGCTTTGCCTCATTACCAGAGCAAAAAAATAAAAATATTAATTATTTCATTACGTCAGGTGGGAATTAAATCGACAACCTGTTGCTTTTACAGTCGCGCGCATGTCCCTGCGTAACGAGTGGCCTCGAATATAGGAACATATTATATTTAAAATATTTACGATTTATATTATGTACACATACATATCCATAAATTTTATCATTTTAAATCCACATATACCTAGTTAAATAATACAAAAGATATAAAGATAATGTCAACGAATTATGACGATAAACATTCTTTATAAGGTATACGAACAAATTAAAATTCCTTAAACATTAACGGTCTTATTAATAAAAATTGCTTATTCGTCTCTTACTCCAAAGTTACACCGGGAGTAGTTAATTCTAGATTAGTCACGGAATAGCTACGTGTTAATAACGGTATTAATAAATACGGAGTAGGTTCGGAGTAACAATACCATTCTTACACTGAGATTAAGGTGTATGTAATGGCAACCCACTGATGTAAAAAGTAAATAGAATGAACAAAATGACCTGATCGAATGAAAACACA
>JAAIXJ010001843.1:393661-481385 GCA_013403705.1 Heliconius hermathena | reverse complement strand
TTATTTAAACTCAAACTTGGCTATTAATGGACTGCAAGCAAGAAAGTATATAACAATTAAGTCGGGGACCTAGCCTTATAACAGTTTAGTATATTGAGATAATTTATTTACCTCCCCACGAGCCCAAGTCCTTATTGCAGCTAAAACTTTAAGATGAGGTGGTATAAAGCCTCCTCTTGCATCTCCAGCCAAATGATTTTTCAACATTTCAGTAATGCAATATGCAGTTGAACGTGAAAATCTATATTTATATTTTAACTCATCTTCTGTAAGGTCTTCAAAAGGGTTATTGCGGGGTTTATACAATTTCACTTGCCTCGTTAATGGTAATATTTCTTCATTTTCTTCTATCATTTCCAAATCGTCAATGAAATAATCTCTATCCATTTTAATATACAATAATTACAAAATCAGACACTAGTACTCGTAAGTACTCGAACGAACACCAAACAAATATAAAAATGTATTGAGGTTATGTTTAGTATATATATCGCAATGGAAGTTGGAAATATAACACAAATCTATGCTTACTCAAGCGTTAAACCATGGGTCACCGCGGAGTAACTTTTACTCCGGGAGTAAATTTGGATTAGTTAACTACGTCCTTACTTCTAGTTTATTAATACCATAATTGCCTAATCTTTGCATAAGTCTTGGAGTAAAGTTGTTCTGTCGCTAATCAAAGTTTATTAATAACACGGTAAGAGAGGCCAAAAAATTAAAGGTCACTTTTTGTTTTTTAGTCGATCTGTCCTTATATAGGTCTTTATGTAAAAACTCATATAAATTAAATTGGTGGTGTGTGTGCACTGCGCATACTCTTAATATTTACTACCAACTTAATAAACCAAACCAACCAACCAAACCAACTTAGTAAAAAAAAATACTTTGAAAAAGTGGTTTTCTGATATCTGGTGGTTGCCTCCCTGCGGCTTTATTTAGTTTTATCACATTGGATAAGAAGCTTAACTTTTTGGTTATATGATACGTATCTGCTTATTAGTCTAAAAATATTCGGGTTCTGTAACAAAATAGGTATTAAAGAAGTTTGCCGTATATATTTTATAAAATTATCTTTTTTTATTTACAAAAAATGCTTATATTTTTTACCTTGTGTGTGATAAATTGCCTAAATATATCGTTTAATTTTTACATTTTGAAAATTAATTCAATTAAAGTTTATATGTACCTATACATAGTAGGTGCCTTCATATTACTTTGCTTTTCAAGATGTTTATTCTTTACTGATTACAAGTTTTTTTTTAAAAGTGACGTGTATTTATATTGATGTTACAAAAATTTTATTGTTATAATTTTATAAATAATTTAAGTTAATTATATTTCTAAATTATCAAAAAATAATTTAATATTTAATAGATTAATTAGAGTATTCATTTTGGTGGCTTATCTGATTTATTAGGCTTTATTATATAAAATTTATAAAAAATCACCTTTGTTGATGGGATGGGAGCCCCTTTAAATTTTCCTTTTTCATATATTATATCCTATTATATCTCACCTGTGAAAATTTTAACTGTTAGACTACCACGGTTCTTGAGATATAGCCTGGTGACAGGCAGACATTCTCGTTTTATCCTATTTTACCCTTTGGGTACGGAACCCTAAAAATATTTTATACAATTCTATATTGATATACAAGACAATTTGATATACTTGTCAGAACTAAGTATAAAGTGATAATTTATCTTGAAGATTACCCAAACTTAAGGACTTCTTGTTCTTCTGCATACAGCAAATTTTTTATTACTTAAATGGTGAAACCAAAAAGTTTGAAATTTAAATAATTAAAATATATTGTCATACATTGTCCTCCGATTTCATAACAATAGGGTAGTTAAATTAAATAAACATTCTAAATTAACAAAAACTCTCGTTAACATTACGATTCTTCAAGTTTCTTATCAGTTGTACTTACTTCATCAGATATTTACATAGAGAAACATATAATAATAAAATTGTATTACATTTTCGGAGACTAATTTAATTTATTTACTTTTTATATATTCGACGAGTTAAGTGCTTTTTGCAATGGTACGTTGGACTATGATTTTTTATTGTATTGTTTATATTTAATCTCTATAATTATTATTTCTGGCGGTGACTACTATGATTTATGTTTTCGGTTCAAAGTTCAAATATGAGACGGCTGTTACAACTCATACGTAATAAGTATTTATATATTGTATGTCATTATGATATTGAGCGGCATTGAATTCCGCCACTCAACACGCAATGCCTAAAGAAATTGGCGGAAAGTGGGGAACGGAGTGTCTTAACACTAGGTTCCCTCTGCTTACCCTGCTGCGTGCGGGATACAGCGTGAAGCTGAAAAAAAAATTATGATATTGTAGAAACATGCAAAAGATTTTTTTATATTATAGGTAATCTGTTGATATACATGTACAACATATACCTTATTAACTTTTAATTTGCATCTCATTTACAAGCAATTAGGTGATTTTCGGCTTTTCAGACAATTATGATAAAAGCTTGTAATTTATAACGTTATAGGTTCACGCTCTGCACATAGGAGGGCAGACAGGGGGAACCTAGTTTTAAGACACTCTGTTCCCCACTTTCCGTCGTTTTCTGGTGGCATTGCTTGTTGAGTGGCGGAACTCCAATACCGCGCTTTGCGTCGTTACCAGAGCGAGGAAATTAAAATTCCATTTCCTCGAGTGGGGATTGAACCTACAACTTGTGGAGTTTACAGTCATATGCTAAGAGAGTCGAGACTCGGGGGGACGACACTCCTCAAAAGTAATAACCCGTTCTGGTATCAAGGCTGGTTGAATTTTACCGCCCAACACACAATGTCTCGAAAATTCTACAGTGGGGCATGGAGTGTTTAAAGACTAGGTTCCGTATCTATTGGGATAAAGCGTGAAACTACAATTAACCTAATTGCTTGTTATACATTACAAAAACGAATTCTACGATTTTTTTTCTTCAGAGAAAAATTGTGAAAAGTACCTAGCATTTTTTGTCGAGTAATCCAAAGTAAAAATTTTAATATGTTCAATATTTGGTCGAATGGAAAATTTACATATTAAATTGGCTGAAATTAACATTTTCTTAAATCGCTATTATCGCGCTAAGCCTGACATTATAGTAGATAAGCAATATAAACATATAAATTATATTGCGATGTAAAGTAATAACTATGTTGTCATATACATAGATAAAGTACGGTCGATGAGTCTTGGCCGCCCTGAAGTTAGGCTTTCTAAACGTTTTGCGCATTGTTCACTTGGCAAAAGGCAATTAAATGTAAGAAAAATCCTAGAATCGAAACTGCGCAGCCACATAGTGCTAACTTCACGTCGGCCACGACTCGTCAACGGTATTGTACATACGGTAAGATAAGATTACCCGCAATAAGTTAATACACGAGTAATAAACCGTTGTTAGATTAATGTTTATATAACACGTATGGATAATGTTTCATTGGTTTTATTGTGTTTCATATTGGATGTAGAAAATATTTTCTCTCATTTCCCGCGATTTTGAAATATGCAAAAAGCGGCACCGACAAAAGAGTGTTGGGGAACCCAATGCTGGAAGTAGTAAGATAATAAATTAGTCATATTATAATATGTTTACAAAAATATGACAACGTCGAAATTTCTACGCGATATAGCTTTGTTATTATATAGCAAATTTTAACAGTGAATTTAAAAATATATATTTTATTTATTTTGTCTAGCTGTATCCGCACACAGTAGGGTAGGCAGGGAGGAACCCCATTTTCCGCCGAATTCTGGAGGCATCGCGTGTTAAGTGATTGAACTCAACACCGCGCCGACACCAGAGCGAAGAAATGAAAATATGAAATATATCATTTTCTCGAGTGGGATTCGATCCCACAACCTGTTGCGCTTACAACCACACGCTTGTGGGCCACCACTGGCCTCAAACATATGAACAATTCGTAATATTTATAATATGTATACAATATTATGAATTTTAGTTTGTGTTACAGACATAGTGCAAAGCGACATCGTTTTCATGGCGCAATGGACTTCGTCTGACAAGTGGCAGCTAAATGTAATACGATAGTTTTGGGTTCGATCTCTTGAATTCTGGTGGAGAGTGGATTGTCTTAATATTAGGGTTTTTTAAAAATTTATAATGTTTTCTCTTAAATTACCTCACAACTCTGGATACTTTCATAAGTGTTTCTATCCATAATATTTGGTCCATAAGGTTACGACCTATTGTTTAGCATTGCAAATTTACGAATGGCCAGACATCACACTTCAGGGGAATGACCCAGTCCACCTGACGACTTAGATTGTTTACAATTATTTTAAAGGTAAATAATCCAGGGTTTACTTACATTTTTTGTTTATTTATTTTGTTAATTTTTTTCGCATTTGTCAATTGTCATAGAGACCCTTTCTCCTTGAGCTATCTACATAAAACTACAAAAGATCAAAACGTACCGGTATATGTGTTGAAAAAAATATTTTATTGAATTTGTTACACACATTTTAGCACTTTGAAAGTGTCTATCTTTGGAACGATTGACTTTGAAAAAGAAATGGTTTTAGGAACCTCAATGCCATTTTCAAAGACCTTTCTATAGACCAATTTAGTTTCAGTTCCATGTATAGAAAGCTCCCCCTCCTATATTTTTATTTTGTTATCTTTATATAAAAATCGTAAAGCGGTTAACAGAATACATCTACCCCCTAAGTTTCAATTGTACCGGAATAGTTTAGGAATAAAGTGGCTGTGACCTACGGACGGACGGAGAGACACAGATACGGAACATAGGCACAGTAGGCTACAGAACCCTAAAAATTAGCTTCCCCCACTCAGAAGTGTTAAGCACTAGGTTTCCTCTGCCTACCCTTTCCCATTTTTTGCTGACTTCTGGAGGCATTGCGTGTTGAGTGGCAGAACTCAATGCCGCGCTTTGCCTCGACACCAGACCGAAGAAATGAAAATATAAATTTAAATAAATATTTCATTTATTAATAATTATTTAAAAACAAAAATCGATTGTATTTTTTTTAAATAACCGATATAGATATTTTTTACATTTTTAAAGGGTTATTCCACACTTAAGAAAGAAAAATACGTATTTAGAAAACGTATAAAAATTTGAACGAGTCCCGCTAGGACTCGAACCCGCGACTCCTAGAAACAGGAGGCGTGGATTCGAGTCCCTCTATGTTCAAATTTTTATACGTTTTCTAAATAAATACCAATATTACATACCTATAGGTATGTAAGTTTGCAATCAACCATAATGTACTTGCTCGATACTATCGAGTTAGCGTGTAGAATGCAGTTCTTGCACTTGCGGTTTGGTATGCATTGTAACGCGACTGGTTTCCAAGTAGAAATTAATGTGGAATCGGATCAATATTCTATATTGTTTCTCGGTGAAATTTGTGTCATATTAGAAATATTGGGAAATTTGATGATATTTTAGTTAATATTCACTTCACGCTGTATCCCGCATATAGCAAGGTAGACAGAGGGAACCTGGCAACCTAGTGTTGCACCAAATAATAGTAGGTACGTTACGTTACCTCCTCGTACATACGTTCGTTCGTTTTCTTCGTTGAGAAACTAAAATACATTAATTTTACCTAAACGAATATGTCACATTGCAGAGTTCATACAATATAATTTGCTCATTTTTCCTTAACGCGGGAAATTACCTAGTATGAAATACTCGTATAAATGATGCAAAATCCTGCGTTTGTATTGCTTATATACCTATTTAGTCAGTCAGTTTGTTTAAAATATTTTTAATAATAGGTACCTATAGCTTGATTTGCTGCACATAACAATTTACAAATATTCTCATTTTCGGCTTTGGTGTCGAGGCAAAGTGGGGCGTTGAGTTCCGCCAATCAACGCACAATGCCTCCAGAATTTTAACACTAGACTTTTTTAATTGAGCGGTGCTCTAGCACCGCTCAATTAAAAAGTGAATGTGAGAAAGACGTGACCTATCACGTCTTAATTTTTGAGTTTAATGCCAGGCCATAAAAAAGTTAAATTGTACACATATATATAACTAGCGGCTTCGCCCGCTTAAGCCACATGATTATTGATCCAATACACAGAAATGACTTGTAATATGATTTTTATTACTTTAATCTAAGTAAGTAAGTAATATTTTAATATGATTTTTGTATTACATTATCGTAATTGCTATAAGGACTTTAGATTGTTTTGAATTAAAAAATACGACCAATGTTGATATTTGATATTTATAAAGATATATATAAAGCGAATTATTTCTTATACGTATATATTTTTGTAACATTACGTTCTTTTTACCTATGTAATGTACGTCTCATCATAATTTTAAAACTCTGTTAAATGTGCTGATGTCAGTGAATAATTTAATTTACTCTTTCAGAAACAGCCTTAAATGTTAAATTATTGATTTGAAGGATTCATAATATTCTTTGTAAAATAACTGTAATGATTGCATATTAACTCCTGTACAGTTTTTAAATTAGTTACATATATTTTTGGCTATATGTACAATTGGTAAATATTAGTTATTACAGAGTACACGTAGAAACAGTGGTTTTAGGCATTTTTTATATAGATTTATTTCAAGTGAACGAACGAACCGAAGAATCTATGTATTTACTTAATATTTCTTTGTAGATCAAATCGGTCTTTATCTATGTGTTGAATTAATTACGACTTAAACTTATCTGTTATTATTTATGAAGGTAACCTTTACTAACAATTCAATGTTGTTTACTACCTTGCTTTATTGTTTGTACTCTGAACAATAGTGCTTTAAAAATATATATTTTTATCAACAGTCATATAACTAAGACGTTTCGAATGTCATTCTTAAGCCAAGAATCTTACCAGCGCGATTGCTATATAACATTCACAAGCAAACTAATGCCTTGAGTTTATTCAAATATATAAATGCCGATAACTTTTTTTTAATGAACCGATTTTGTTGAAACAAACTGAAACTTTAAATGTTAAGTTGAGGTAAAACAAAGCAATTGGTGAACTTTTAGGTAAATCATATTCTTTGAATCTTTGCCTTAGATTGAGTTTGATCCCTCGTTTTAGACCAAATGTTTTCAGATTTTTTCCCGAACTGATACTTCCTGTGCTAGCTGCCAAATTTCATAATTCTAGGTCAACCGAAAGTACCCTATGAATTTTGATTACCTGTATAGTGTTAAAATGCGTTTTTTGCGATATAAATGGATAAAAATGGACAAGAAGATATCTTTTTTCGAAAATGGAGAAATACGAGTTTTTCAGGAAATCAAGGGACCGTAGACCTGAGTATATTGTTTGAATTTCAACACGATATCTTCAAGTGTTCATGAGATAAAGGCTCTTGACAAACAGACGGACAGCAAAGTGATCTTATAATGGTCTATTTTTTCCTTAAAAGGTACGGAACCCTAAAAATGACCAACATGTAACTGATGGAATGTGTCGCAGTATACGCAATAGTTGTAAGTTCGATCTGGAACCACAGATGTTTATGTTATTTTACTGGTATATTAAGATAATAGATGCGTTAGGTTCTGTCACTTATCACCGAAAATCCTCTAAAATATTAGAAAATATCTCTTTTGTTATAATTGTATTAGGTGTTTATAAAGTAGTTAAAAGTGGGGTTTCATTTAAAGTGGTGATAAAACACTCTGTATATTCATCTGCACCTTCAGAAATTACAATTTATAAATATAATCTTTCTCTAGTCTGTACAGTCGTTAGGTTAGGTTATTAATTTTGCTAATAACTTATCGGTCAAAACTTAGTGTTTTATCAATATTGATAAAGATAATGCTCAGGAATCTTGACATTTTTTACTAAAACGTATGTCAGCTTTATTGTCTTTGGTTTGTGTTTAAAAGATTCTTATAAACAAGATGCAATTTTTAAATTTGGTATTGTATTTTATATATATATATATATATATATATATATATATATATAAAATAGTTATAAAATAGCTATCAACCAAATTCAAATATGACAGTTTCTTTCCGAATTACGTGCTGATGTTAGCTTCTTGTAGAACTGAGACATAATATTGAATTTAATTTCTTCGCGTCCACCACTCGGTATGTAATAGAGGTGTAAAAAAGAGAAATGGAGCGTAGCCGTACGTATTCGATACTATAACAATCAGTACTCGTTACTTTCGCATCGTTACATTACTCGTTACTCCTGATACGGTATAACTTGCTATGTTCGGTTGGAGCAATGAATCGAATCGTATTGCGTACGCGCGCATACCGTATGTCGCGATATCATTTGTAGATTATATGCCAAGCTGATTAAGGTGCATTTTTTCACTTTTCCGTATTTAGATGCAGATCTTTTTTTTAGCTTCGCAAAGTGTTCCGCACATCGTGGAATAAGCAGACGGGATCTAGTGTTAAGACATTTCGTTCCCATTAAAACAATTTGGTTTTTTCACTTTCTGTATTTGACTTAAAGTTATTCTAAATTTAATTTTATTTATTAGTTAAAGTTTAAAACATAACACACAGCTTATCAATACACGTACACACAAATTCGGTACTTGCGTGAACCGAAACAGTGGAGGTACGAATGATACGAAAAATGCGAGTAACGAAATGCATTCGTGCGTTTCGTTACTCGGTACTAGGTGGCGCACCCGTTACTTAGTAACGAATACGTATGGTTTGCTACAGCTCCAGTATGTAATGGCTCCAGAATTCGACAGACACTGGGGAACGGAAGTGTCTTAATGGGAACGGAGTCTTATCACTAGGTTCCCAGGCTCCCTCTCCTTATCTCGCTGTGTGCGGGATATAGCGTGAAGCTAGAAAAATGTTGGATATTTGATTTTAATTTAAATGAATTATTTATATTTTTTTGTATCGTCTATTTGTTAAAACAAATGTACAAAGTAAGTATTATAGCTTATAATTACTAAATTGCACGTCAAACCAGTAATACGTAACAGCCTTGTAAAATAAAACAACGAACACACCTTTTCCTTATATATATATTTTCAAGGCCATGTTTATTATCGTTTTATGAAAACGTGGAAAATTTAACAAATAATAAACTATTTTATTTCATGTCACGTCTGTATGACATTGTTAGATGAGGTGAAGAAATGGATTTAGATTTTTTGTATACTTATTTATCTATTCTTTTTTTTTCTTGTCTAACAATATTGTATTTATCTAACAATATTGTAATTTTATATTTCAGACGACGAAATGCCGGTCCGAGACGGCACAAAAAGGTCTCTCGTGGGCGTCATCGACGATGGAACAAAGACAGTCAGATTTGTGGTAGGTGACAAAGAAATTTTATTATTAAATTGTACTTATTAGATTTAGAACATTTTAGAGGCCATTTTAGATTATCAACGATTCGATATCCACTTGGGAGAATGATTTATTTCTTTTCTTCGCTCTGGTAACAAGACAAAGCGCGGCGCTAATAGAGCTCCGACACAATGTCTTTAAAAATGAGAGGAATGTAGGAAACAGAGTGTTTTAACACTTTACTATTTGTGGTACAAAGCAAAAACATCGAAATAAAGGGATGAGAAAATTAATAATCAGAAAACTACTTATTTATATTAACTTTGATTTTGATTTTAGAGCAGGCAAAGAGAATGGGCGAAAATTACTAATGGTATTAAGACACTTCATTTTCCGCTTTCGCACCTTAGGGGCCAAGCAAATACAATTATTCCACGGAATATCAAATCCCGAACCGTCGTATTTACATTCAGACATTGTTCCACTGAGTCATGCCGGTGGTGAATTTAACGTTAAACTACTTTACTTGCAAATTGTGTTAACATTTTGCTTTATGTACGTTTCATTTTATAATACGTGATTTCGTGACTTCCACACATACCTACAAATGTATAATATGTTTAATGTCAATATGACAATATTCATAATATTGCTGTTTTGTTTATGTTGTTATGAAATAATGCACCTTTGAATTTGTAATACCTAATACACGTCTTATTTATACCTAATCAAATGCAATAATAAGAGGCCAGTCGTGGCGCAGGGGCACAAAGTATGACTGTAAAATCGACTGGTTGTGAGTTCGATCCCCACTCGAGCAAATGCAGCGCCGCTTTGAGTTCCTCCACTTAACTCGCAATGTCTCAAAAATTAAGGTTCCCAATGCGAACCCTATGATCCTTTTATTAACAAAAGTTTTTTTTGTTAGTTTTAGTCTATTACAACCGGTTTCTTAAATACATAGTTTAATATTTAACTTTAATGTGCATGGAACAAACGTGACAATTCGTTCCCACCTCATCTCATTTTTTTTTGTTTTTTCTAATTTATTAATATAATATTAGTGCGTTTTATCATTTTTGTATCATTTAAATTCATGAAAACATTTAAATCCTATGTCGCGAAGGAACCTTGACATTTATCACTTGTTGCGTTTTAGCACTTTATTGCTAATTTAAATAGGTATGTATTATACTTTGGGTAACGAAGTTACACAAAGTCAGCTCGAGATATCTCAATTTACTGCGATTGTTATAATTTGTAGTTGTAACATTTTAGGCAGGAATTCTGTCATACTACTTATACTGTTATTTTTGCACATTTCAGCTTTTTACAGCTTGCTAGTTTTTCGCTGTGCATTCCAACCTGTCAGTTACTCAGTGAATAATTTTATATTCATACTAGAAACTCAAACTTATAAATATTATATTATATTTATCGCCAAAGGATAATATAGTTTAGATATAGTAATTATACTTGTTTTAGAAAATGTAAAAAGAAATGAAAATTTTAACGGAATTTGTACCTACGCCTCTCGGAAAATGTCCAAGCGCACTGACTACTAAGCCATACGAAAGAATGGCTTAGTGGTGTGGTAGATATTATTAAGCTACATCGAAATTCGTATACGTTTGTTACAACTTATTTATGTTTTTAGCACATCTACATTAAAAATAAGAGTGGTGAAACGGAACGTCGCGCTTTAATTTCTTACCATAGGCAGGAAATGAAAATAAATTATATCCCCTACTAGGAGTCGCACACGCAACCGTCGCGTTTACAATCAGACACTGTG
The DNA here is from genome assembly GCA_013403705.1 of Heliconius hermathena. Taxonomy (NCBI): domain Eukaryota; kingdom Metazoa; phylum Arthropoda; class Insecta; order Lepidoptera; family Nymphalidae; genus Heliconius; species Heliconius hermathena. Next base: position 470,300 of record JAAIXJ010001843.1, on the reverse strand, counting down.
ACACTGCGCTACGACGGCCTCAATAAACTATTTAATAAAATTATTTCTTTATATTTGCAGATTTACGAAGCGGAACGCTCAGAGGAATTAGTTTCTTATCAACAAGACAAAACGGAAGTGCAGCCTCAAGAAGGATGGTATGAGCAAGACCCTTTAGAAATTATGCATCATATTAAACTATGTGCTGAAAATGCTATAGATCAATTGACTGAGTTAGGTAAGTTTTTTTTTTCTTAAAAAGAAGAGAAAATAAAAAAAATACAACATGAGCGACATAGTGCGTTTGACTCTAAACGCGGCGGTTGTGGTTTCGATTCCTGCTCGGGGATTGAGTTATTTTTATTTCCTCAACTTAGTAATATGACAAAGCGTGTCTCGAAATTTGGACAGAAAGTGGTGAATGATATCTTAATACTAGGGAACCTAGTTAGTATATGCAAAATACAAAAAAATGTAGTTTGTATTTTGCATAAATATATAAAATAAAGCAAATAAAATATAGTCAAAGTACGCAGTTGTTTATAACAAGAAATTTGGTAGTAGTGTAAAAATAAAACTCTAAAAGTATAAGTAATCATAAATTATATACTTATATGAATTATATGAATAATATGCAAATGTCATATCTACGTGAATAACATTTAATTGTTGTTTTTTTTTTAGTTTGTCATAACATTTGATTTTGTTTTTTTTTCCTCACAGGTTATACTAAAGAAGACATATTAACGTTAGGTATAACAAATCAACGAGAAACAACGATAGCGTGGGACAAGTTCACGGGCGAACCATTACATCCTGCCATATGTGAGTATACAAGCATATTTACGAATAATTTTAATAATTTAAAAAAAATATATAAATAATATTGGTTCATGTCCACAAAATAATGTTAAATTTTAATAAAATTAATGAAATTGCTACAAGAACATTTATTTACTGCTTTAATTTTTTTTTAATTTCATACACAATTTTGAAGAAGGATTTGAACCAAAACTGATTTGAATCTGACCATATATTGTTACAATTAAATTTTTATTGTAATTGTACATTTGTTACATTATTTTCATTAACATTATTTTCCAGCATGGAACGACATACGTACAGACAGCACAGTAGACGCAATTCTAGCAAAAGTACCGGATAGAAACAAAAACTATCTAAAAAGTATATCCGGTTTACCAATTAGTCCATATTTCAGTGCATTAAAAATGAGGTGGCTGAAGGATAACATAAAGGCAGTGAGACGAGCGAGTAGAGATAAGAGATTAATGTTCGGTACTGTCGATTCTTGGATAGTTTGGGTAAGTTGTATTAGTTCATTATTTCATTTATTCATTCTTATAAAAGGAAGTTGATTTTTAATATAATATTATTTATTATTGTGTTTTTCATTCTTTTTTTTTTTGTTTTTATTTACTGTAGTTAAATGTGTTCATTAAATATATAAACATTTGCGTTTATCGTAAACAGTTTTCCATTGTTAAACCGATCAATGATAAAAATATATGCTTAAACAATCGATATATTTTTATATATCGATCGTTTAAGCATATATTTTAATTTTAAGCCTCCACGATCACAAATAAGCACAGTCTTATATAAGAAGAGGAGCGCTCTTAACTGTTGCCAAATATATCAATTTATACGTACTTACGTAGGCAAGTACACATATAACGCTCTCAACTCTGAGATCGATCTAGAAAGCGATCTTGAGATTCCGTTTTCATTCATACATTATAATCTATGAATGAATAATCTAATCTCTCATTTTAGTTTCTATTTTAAATTGTTCGCTCATTTTATGCGGACGTTATCGAGACGTTGAATTTGGATTTTTTTATACAACAATTGCATATATTTTTTCATTACCAACAAAATTATTTTTATAATTTAGAGATAGCAAAATTTGCTTTCATGCCATTTTTTATTATCTGTTAATTATAATATTAATATGTTTTTATTATTTTCCTTTTATTTTAGAACTTAACAGGTGGTCCGCACGGTGGTCTTCACATTACTGACGTAACTAACGCTTCTAGAACTTTACTTATGAATTTGGACACTTTGAATTGGGATCCTATGTTGTGTAGGTAGGTCTATATTTTGCTTGGTTTTTCTATAATTTTATATTATTTTTTCCTGTTTGATACATAACACAAATTATTTTTCATTTCTTTGATGAAATAAAAATGTTTTTGAACAATCTGGAACTTATTCGAAAATTGAACGTTATATAGCTATACACTCTTTTCCAATATGTATTTGGACAACAACTAATTATTGAAAGTTGTGAGTTAACCTCCACTCGGCGAAATTAAGAAACTTTAACTATTTTTATTTTCGTCGTTCCTAGTACTTAAAAACAGCGTTGAGTACCGCTACTGATACAGACAATGTCTTGCCCAGTACGTAGAGAATGAATTGTCTGAACATTTAGTTTCCTTTGTCTAACAATAAATCAACAACTACATAAAAATAAATTCTCTTTAAATTAAATATATATTCTAGGTAAGTGTCGCATCCACATAAATAATAATTATTTTTTTTCTCCAGATTATTTGGTATACATAGGGAGTCGTTACCGCAAATACGGAGCAGTTCAGAAATATATGGTTCAGTTAAAAATGGCACTATTTTAGAAGGAATTAGGATATCTGGCGTAAGTATTTTTGTACTGAAATCATAGTTTGTCAGAATTTTTTTTATATTATATATAAATGTAAAAATTAAAGAAGAGATTGAGCTATTTATAAGTTTATGTGCCATTTTTCACACTGTCCACGAATATACAACATTCAACAATTCTATTTGATATAGTGATTTCGCTTAGGACTTTTGGGATACAAGATTCTAAAAAAATAAAAAATATAATAAAATATACAAGATTCTGAAAATAACATAATAATACATATCCAGATATTAGGCAACCAACAATCCGCGCTGGTCGGTCAGAACTGCCTCCAAGCCGGCCAGGCCAAGAACACGTACCGCAGCGGGTGCTTCCTGCTCTACAACACGGGGCAGCGCCGCGTGCAGTCCACGCACGGCCTGCTCACCACCGTGGCCTACAAGATGGGGGACTCGCCTCCTGTTTACGCTTTGGAAGGTAATTCATGTCCTTAAATGTCAGAAAACACAATCAGGATAGCAACTTTTACATAAATATTTTTTTGCTTCACCGCGGCCGGAATAACCAGATTTCTACTTCTACTATATATAAAAAAATAAAGCACTTTGATCGTATCTTCCAGGATCAATAGCAGTAGCCGGTGGGGCAATGAAGTTCCTCCGGGACAATCTGAACCTCATCAGCGACGTGTCCCGGGATACGGAGCACATAGCGGGGCAGGTGTTCTCCACCGGCGACGTGTACTTCGTGCCGGCGCTGAACGGGCTGTATGCGCCGTACTGGAGGAAGGACGCTCGGGGGTAGCTTTTTTATACTTTATGTACAGCACTATCGACGAGTTGCGCAGACTTAATTTTAGAATTTTGTTACGTTTCAATTTTTTTTCCTATTTGTATAATATGCAAAACTTCAGAAAACGTAATTTTACAGCAGCCACGGCTTTACTACGGCCACGAATCTTCCTGTCACTATATATAGTAAAGTAGTAAGAAAATTAATCAAGATATTTCTTCAATTTTTTTTATCGTTTATCCTTATTCTTGTCCCGATCTTTAGATTGTGTTGTGTGCGGTAGAAGTTAACATGGCGCTTTGCTTTACCAGAGCGGTTTTTTTCTTCTGTCGAGTGAATATTGAACCGTAGTTCTTATACGCTTGTTTATGTTGTAAGCATTTCTGTATGAATATTTTAGAATGCTTCCCCTACTCAAAGGTTATTTCTAAAAAGGATTAATCAGCAGAAGAGTTTTGGGTTCGATTGTCACCCTAGGGAATGCTTTTTGTTACGTCGCTGTGGTAACAAGACGACCTTGGCTTCCGCCACTCAACAGGCAGTGTCTCGAAAATTCGGCGATGTGTGAAAAATAAAGTGTCTTAACACTAGGTTCTCCCTGTCTTTTTCAATATTATTACGTATTTTTTTTGTTTCAGTATAATTTGTGGTCTAACTGCATTCACAACCAAGAACCATATAATTCGAGCTGCTTTAGAGGCTGTTTGTTTCCAAACAAGGTGAGTTAATAAAATATTATATAATACTAGCGACCCAAACACGGCCCCGGCCTCTTTAAGTTATTATATATTCTTTATTGCATGTAAAAAAAAGAACACAAAGAGATAATAACATTGTAAAGATTGTTTACAATGGCGGGCTTATCTCTAAAAGAAATCTCTTCCAGCCAAACCAATGGAAGTGGATGAGAACCAAGTTGCGATGTAGAGACAAAAAAGTGTATTATTGCCAAATTATACAAAATATTTACATAAATTGTAGCCTATGTGTTTTTTGTTATATATGAGTTGTATTACCGTATTGTTAAATCCAAATCGGCTTAGGAGTTTTTGCGTAAAAGTGGCTTTGACTATTACCAATTTTATTCTTTCATGTATGGATTTTTTTCAATTCGAAGCAGTAGTTCCTGAGATTAGCGCATTTAACCAAACATACTCTTCGTTTTTATATTAAGTGCAGATGGTATAAAAGCTGATACCAATTTTAATATTTAAATAAAAGTTAATTAATTAATAATATACATTTTTATTTACAGAGATATTCTAGAAGCAATGAATAAGGATTGTGGTATGCCGCTGTCTAAATTACATGTGGATGGAAAAATGACATCTAACGACCTTTTAATGCAATTGCAAGCTGATTTAATTGGAATGCCTGTTTGTGAGTATTATTACTATTAATATTTTTATATACTTACTAGTGACACACCCGCGACTTCGCCCGCTTAAACTTTTTATATTATTATAGCAAAATTGTTCAACATCTTTACACAAATTCTGTGTGTTATTTTGATGTGTAAGCTATGTCACTGTAAACTTTCATCTAAATCTGTTCAGTAGTTTTTGCGTCAAAGTGGAGTAAACACCCATCCATCTTCACAAACTTATATAATAATTTTAGATGTTACATTTTTTTTGTACTTTTTTAGTCATAAATAAGTAGTTTTAAACAAATGGTAAATGTTTTTTTTTTAAAAACGGCCTCCACTGCTACACCACTCTGATTGAATGTGTTTATTGTTTTAAATTCTTATTTGTCTCCAAACTGAGTGGAAAGCGGAAAACGAATTGTCATAAACATCGCCCTGCCCGTAATTATAGAACATCGTCCTATTAACATTATAAATGTAAAAAATTGTGACGATAGACGTTTGTTGACACCCAAAATTAAATTTATACCTATATAAGTTTTTTCTTATATTCTCAGTACGAGCTCACTCATGGGATATGTCAGCGCTCGGTGTGGCGGTGGTCGCGGGTTCAGCCGTAAACGTATGGAGCATGGATAGGTGGAGACAACGCGCCACGTCCACTGATACCTTCCTGCCCACCACTACTGATGATGGTAGGAATATTCTGTTTTAGCTTCACGCCGTATCCCGCAAATAGTCCTACTATAAGAAAGCCAGTATAAGAACACTCCGTTCCGAATTTTAATAATAACTAAATTATTTTCATTTTGTTTTAATGTTGCGTTTTTTATGTATATTTTTCAGCTTGAACTTTGAAAGGGGGTAACCTCTTTCTTATATAGTAGGGTAGATAAATAGTAATTTCACTCAACGCAATGCATTGTCTTATTAGAACATGGAAATGAATAATTTTGAATATTATTTATTATATTATTTTGAAATAATTTTGAATATAATAATGACCCCTGATGGGAATTGTCGTTTAAATAAACTATACAGCTGTACTATAATTTTATAATAATATTGATGGGCTTTCTTAAATATTTACGTAGCATTTTTCCATTTCTTTTAATTTAATTTCTTAAAATAGAAAATACGTATATATATTCTATTATATATGAGAAAAAAAATTGGATTGTTTTTGCTTTTTATATTCTCTATAGTTATATTAACCATATTTTAGTTAAATAAACCATTGTATGTGTTATCTTGACGTTTTTTATAATTAACAAATATAAAGTAACATTTGTTTTAAAAAAAATTGTCATTCACTTTAAAACTTCTTTTTAGCATATAATTAATGAAAAAAAAAATTGTCACCAGATCGTGACGCGAGATACACAAAATGGAAGATGGCGGTGCAACGATCACTCGGCTGGGCGACCACAAAAAAATCCATCACAATGACAGGTCAGGCTAAAAGAAAAAATAGCATTTTAAACGAAATTCAATCCCCGCCCCAAAGTAGGAAAAATTCAGGCATAGATAAAAATATAGACCTAGCCATAGACAAACCTGTGACAGATGATGGCGTCGATGATTATATACAGGAATTAATTCAATATTCAGCCCGAAAGTTCTCAATTTTTGTTCCATTACAAACGCAAAAAGACGAACACACAATATTAGATGATATAGAGTATTATCAAAATAAAAAAGAATGTGATTATGGTATGTGTCAGTGTTGCCATAAGAAAAAAATACAAACCGACTGGGAGACTATAGAGGAAATAATAGAAAATGATCCGGAAATTATTTTCGATAGCGATGACAACCCGATCGTGGTTGAACCTAAAATAGAACCCATAGTGGGTTATAAAAAGAGATTGCCAGTGGAGAATATACCCGCCTTATTTAAAAATATATGTCAAGTTAGAGATACGTTAACGTAATTGCTTTTTTTATATTGTTGTATTAGGCTGTTAGTGCGATGGTCTCAGTCTTATTTTTTAAAATGGAAATTACTTTTTAAGTAAAATGTTTTTTAACTTGATTTCGCGAGTAATAATAAAAAAAGTTGTTTAGTATTATTGAAATAGACATCCATGCACTGGCAGCCATATTTAATTTAATTGTAAATTTGTAACGGCGCAACGACTTAGTAGGTTTTGGTCTCAAATAAAAGTATTATTTTACCTACTAAAGGTCTTTAATTTTATTTTTTTATCTGTTAATGCATGATTTTTATATACCTATGTCCTTCTTTAAACTTACAAATTATTTTATTTAACTTTTTTAATATTAAATATTATAAACTATAAAAAACAAAAATACAAACTTATAATGCATATTATTAATAATTGTTTTTTTTATTAGAGCGATATTTTTTACATAAATATATTAAATATATGCATAATAATAATAACATAATTTATAAATAATATATATGTATAACGGCGATAGAAAATGAATATAAAAGGAAAGTTTACATGATATATTACTATATTATAAAGCATATTAGTTATTCAAAACATTAAATATTTTATTACAACACTATCGACCTGAATGTGGCTTCGTCTACTTAAATTTATTTTTATATTATTATAAATAATATAATATCTTTGAATAATGGGTAATCTTATGTGTGATGTATAAGCTACATTACTGAAAGTTTCATCTAAATCAGTTCACTTGTTTTCGCGTGAAAGTGGAACAAATATCTATCCTTGTAAACTTTTACATTTGCAAAAACGCAAAATAACTTTTACATTTATTTAAACATTTAATGTTTTTTTTAAATGAGCATGATTTTTTATATAATTTACTGGTTCTTTTTCTCAATAACGTATTTCAATTCGGTTATATAATAAGATTCTACGTGAAACATCGTGAAATATCGTATAAAGATAAGTGATTTAATATTATTTTGAAGTAAACCTTTTTGGGAAAAGGAGCTTTGTTTTAACCATTTTGTTTCCACGTCTAACTGTCCACGCTAATTTATCTAACAAGTTTTGCTGTTTTTTGTTTGTTTGTTGAGTGAACACCAAGATTGTGTGTTGAGTGGCGGAACTCAACTCCGCTGTTTTCTTATTAAAAATTATTTCATTAAAATTTGGAACCCATTTGAACAACAAAGTACATATTACAGAAATCGGAAAAGTTTTTAATTATCAATATCTATAATTGCATTCGATTTTTTTCTTATTTTTAATTAAAATCTCCGAGTTACTTAAACGCATTTTATTTTTTACGTGGCAATACTAATATACAGTACGGTCGACGAGGCGTGACTACCTTAACTGTAGGAACCTGCGCAGATTTCATACATGTGTAAATTGCGTAAAACTTTAAAAAGCTGGACTTAATGGTTGTCACTACACATCGTCCGTACTATACATATATCAATTATAAAACAAATAATTTTCTTTATTTACAGAAGAGCGATATAAGCTGTTAGCTTCAATACCGGCAACTTTATACCTCATTGGTACCTTCACTATGCTAGTCGTGTCCACTTTACTCAGAAATAGGTGATAAGTTTTATATTAAGGGTAGTACGGGTTCAAATATTTTTATGTAAATATGTTTTTTTTGTTGTTATTGAATTTGGTGTAAAACACTTTGTATTGTATTTTTTTGGTTGGGTATTGGGTGTACTTTTCAAGAATTATAATTTGGTTTAATTTTTTTTTAAATATTAATTATACTTTCATTATGAAATGAAATGGTATAAAAAAGACATAATTAGAAAATAATTGATTTAAGCTTTATTTCCCTGAATGATCATTTTGTTATAGTAGTAACTCATATACTCGTATGTGTGTGTTTGCGAAATCCAAAAAATATTTTATTGGTATGAAATTCCAATAAGTTGACTAATTTCCTATACCATTTTCTGGAATATATTTCATTATAAATATAGAAGCTTAAACTTTAATATTGGTATATTAATAAATCATCACTTTTTCAAGTTCCAAGAGTGTTGCCATACTATATTGTTTTTAAGATAAAAGGTAATATTTTTAGTGAGTCATGATTAATTTAATATGTACATAAGTAAGGATAGTAAATCATTTTTGTTATATTTTTGATTTTTTAAGCATTTTTTTGATTATTCAAGTTTATAGTGAAGCATTTATTTATTGACGAGTGATTTGATTTATTTTAATTTGCCAATAATTGATATTATTATTTTATAATTATTAAATTAATGTATAATTTAAAAATAATTTTTGAATATATTTATTAATATAATCGATTAAAATGGATTTTTTTATATCTATATATATAAGATTAATTACATGAAAAATGAAATCACTTTTTTCAAATTGTATAATGGGACATCCATTTCTTTTTTATGTCTTTTTAGTTTAGTCTTTTTTTTATTTAAATGTTAAAAGGTTTAGTATTATAAATAAACCTGGTGAAATGAGATTTTTTGTAAAAAGTAATTATTTTATTTTGACAGAATATTCGGTTTATTTATAATAAATTAATTAACATTTTTTCGTTGCCTTATTTTAGTAACTTAAAAATAAAGTCATTATTGAAATGAAGTATTTAAATAACGTACGCACAAATATTTACATAAAAAAAAATATATATTTTTATTTTAATTTTATGTAATTTGTAATAGACATTAATAACACATATAAGAATAATAATATCACAATTTGTCTGTTGTTTGACCAAAATATGTAATAGTGTTGTTGTAGATAGTTGTCTAAAAAGCCCTACCATTTGAATTTATACCTTAAACATATTATACACATGCAAACTTATTATGAACATATAAATTTGGTCATATAAGTTTTATATGTAATAATATTAAAAGTATATTTAAACAGATCATATTTTTAACATTTTTAAGAGACAAACTTTTTTAGATAACATTAAAAATCCATACAATATGTTTGTCGATTGATCAAATTAATACGTTGTACAGTTGTTGTAGTTGTCTATATAAAGATGAATTAATCAGAAAATAAAAAAAAATATCACGCGTATATTATAAATTATGTAATAATATTTTTTAGCTTCACACTTCATCTTATATATACCAGAGTACTAAGAGGAGACCTATAGTAGTCAAGACACATCGATCTACGTTTTCCGCCCAAATTTGAGACATTGTGTAAGTGAATGATCGAACCCAACGCCGGGCTTTGTCTCTAGAGCAGGGAAATGATTTTTTTTCTTCAACGCCTCCTACGTTTTTCGCGTTTACAGTAGTGTTAGAGGCTGACCCAATTATTTAAATATGTATTTATAAGTTGCACAGAAAACTGCACTACAATCATTCAGTCATATTTATATATATCACGTATTTTAATTGATGCTAAAGTACTGAACCAGTTTTATTACAATACAATACGGTTGATGAGTCGTGAAAGCCCTGAAAGTTATTGATAGACGGCTACGGAGATTTTATTTTAGAATTTTTCACAGCGAAAAATGGCCAAAAGTTCAGAAAACCTTACTTCAGGGGGGCCACGACACTTAAATCGTACTGTACCACTTTTGTATAAGATACTCTGAACTAGATATTAAATGAGCATTTTTTAATTTATAATAATATATATTAATTATTTTAATTTATTTAAATGAAAACAACATATAATTTTTATTAGAAGTATCATTTTTTTATTATTTTAATTTTATTTTTGCGCGGGAATCAAAACCACAACTATCGTCTATAAGGTGCCTGTTGTTCATTGTGCCTCGACGACATAGAAATTAATTCAATTTATTATCCTAATATTTCTTGTTATCATTGTGTATAATCTACATAATCCTTATTCGACGAATAGGCCTCGACTCTAGTCTTTTTGTTTTTCCATTAATTTAAAAAGTTATCAATGACATTTTAAATATTGTTTTTAGTTTGATTAAATAAAATTAATGGGTGTTAATAGTATTTATATTATGATAAGTAAAAAAAATATGATTGTTGGTGTACATAAAATATTTGTCTATCATTCCTATGATTTGTTTGCATTTAGTGTATTTGGGGTTTTTTATATTGTTTGGGTTATTTTTCTAAAAGATTGTCAGTGTAAGATTTTTATGAACTTTTTAATTGATTATATATTTAAAAATAATATTATACACTTTTATTATTTTTCAATTTTATTACTGTTTTTATAAAAAAAATAAAAATCATTTTTAAATTATTTGGCAATCTTTTGTATAAAAGTGTTATATCTTATAAAAAGGTTTGGTTTTAATTGTATATACAGTGTATGTATCTAACTTACACAGCCACATTGAAAAATATCAAGTAACATGTAATATCAGTTTTTCTTAAATATATATTATATAAATTTTGACAGTTAATTAAAATAGTATAAGATGATTATTATTAATTGATTGATTTCTTAAATTATGGCGTTTCGAAGATTATTATTAATAAATTTGCTAAACTATTTTTAAAGTCCTATGATTCCTGACCTTACCTTCACATCACTAATTTTGTTTTTTTTTCTTTTTAATTTGACCAGTCTGGACTGAAAAACTTAACGTGATATTAATATGGTATCCTTTTAATATTATTTTAAATCATACTCACGATTTTTGGGGTGAAATATTTAGGGTTTGTATTTATTTAAAGTCTATTTATTATATTTTATAAAGCTATATCAATTATCTTAAGACTATTATTGCTTTAGCAATATAAATTTTGGTCAGTGTTCTATATGTTATCCTATTGACCTCATAGTACGATCGACGAGTCGTGACCGCCCTGTAGTTATCTGTAGATGGCTGCGCAGATTTGATTTTAAAATTAATTTTACCGAATGAATAATGTGCAAAAGTTCAAAAAGTGTAACATCAAGGCAGCCAAGACATCTCGTTCGTACTGCACATATTTGTTGATTGTATATCTGGTATATTGTAATAAATAATTTGTTGGTTTACTTTTGTTTTATTTTAATAATTTTATTAGGTTCACACTGTACCCGTACAGGGCACGCAAACAGATTCCCATCTGGGAACCTAAGACACTCTATTACCATTCCGTTCCCCACTTTCCGCCTAACTCTGGATGACATGGCGTGTTGGGTTGCGGGTCTCGCTGCGCTGCGCTTTGCCTTGTTACCAATGCGAGGAAAAAGAAAATGAAAATATTAAATATTTTACTTTCAGGAGCGTAAATCGAACTCAAAACCTTTCGCGTCTACATTCTCACCCTGTGTCTGCGCTACGACTTTGTTACACTGTTGTTAATATTTAATATTTATTGAGAGGAGTTCGTTAGCCACTCCAAGAAAAAAAATTGGAAATTATCAAATTTCTATCATGTCGCAAGCTTTCGTCTTTTAACATATAACTACGTTATTTAAAGTGTACTTTAAAATTCAAAACCATTATTAAAACCATTTTAAAAATCCCTTCTAAGTTAATAGTAATAAAAACTAGACATTTATAAAAGAATTTTGTAAATTACAATATGCATAAATTGCAATTTTCGTTCAGTAGTTCTCGAACTAAAATCAATTTAGCCAACATTATTTTCGTAATCGCGAAGGAGCGAAATGTCAAAATCACGAGTTTTGTATTTGTAAAAAAATAAAAATAATGTTTATAATATTTTGATAAAATAGTATATAAAAATATAAGTAATGAGCTAAAAGCTAAAATAAGTTTTAAAGGTATGTAAAATTTATATTAATGGTATACCTTCTGTTCATAATAACATTTACTTTATAAATATATTTCTATATAATTTCAGTTTCTATTAAAATCATCATACGATTTAAATCATAAAATGACTGAAGCTTTAAATTTGAATGATCTTCCTTTAGAAACATTTATTGAAATATTACTAAAAATTGATGGCACTTCATTAGGTCGATGTAGAAGAGTTTGCAAACAATGGAAAGAATGTATAGACGAAATAGATCATTTATGGCTCGAAATGTGTAAAAAAGAGTTCAGGCACTCATCGAAACTAGCCAAAATGAAATCTGGTCATGATTGCAGTTGGTATCATGTATATAAAAACTTGAAATTGTGGTCTGATTTGTCACATTATGAAATCAATGTTAAAGAATTTTATAAGTTTAATATTCATGACAGATCTCATCTATTGAATATTGACTATGGACTATTGCCTTTACGGGACTCCAGAGGTGTTGTTCTGTATGATATGAGTACATTGAAATATATTCCTGTAGCTCTACCCGAGCAAAACATTTTGAAAATTGCTAATAATGATTTTGTTACTGTAATACAATTGAAATCTGGTATTTTAATTCAAAGAACTGTTGAAACCCCTGAGTTTGGGACAGAGGAATTCTTTAAAGCTGACAACTTTATTGTAACAAATGATGCCTTATATTTTCACAATAATAGAGATATTTTCAAATGTGATCTTTTAAACGAAAGCTTAACACCAAAATTGATAATTCATTGTGATTATAATATAAAAGAAATGCAGTATTATGACAGAATACTACATGTTTTTACTGATTGTGGTAAAATTGTAAATATAAATAAAAATAAAGAAATAACAGTTCAACCATTGAGATGTCCTATAGAATGGATAAGACAAATAAAGTATATCAATGCAATTAACGATAGGAACTTTGTATGTTATTCACGTAATTTGTTTAAAATAGAAACTGATAAATATCAACATTTATATTTAGAATTTCCGCCGATAACTGCTTTATTTTTTTATGTGGACATAGTATTAATAGGTACTAGAGCAGGAGAAATTTTGCTTTATAGATTATCTAGTCAAAAGAAAGCTACAAGACCTATATTTGAAACATTAACAACTTTGCCGGATGGTAAATTTGCAGTTCAATTGGATGTGTGTGAGAAAACAACAGGACCTACTATTGTGGCATCCACATTTTTTGAGTTGTTCCTTCTGGAAATTAATTTTTTTTCTAATGTAAGTTACTTTTATTTACTTTTATTATAATTATTGCAAAAAATGCACATATTATATTAAACTTATTGTTGTTAATCACCCATTGAATTCACTTAATATATAGCATCTTGAATATACAGTGGAATGTGAAATATAGTTTCTTAAGGTTAATGCGTAAGGTTCCCTCTACCTACCTTTCTATATGCAATGAAATTAGTTATACCTATATATTTGATGTTCATAGATATTTTTATACAGGTATAAGTTTCATATAAGTTTTTAGGTTTATGGTTTATCTTGCCATATATTTTGTGAAACTATAACAATAAAATATCATAATAAATTAATAATGATTTATTTTAAGTATACTATTGAATAGTATGTTAACTAAATTCATATGATATGATAGATAATTAGTATTCACATTTTTTTTACTCAATTTATTTGTATTTTTTTTTTCAGGAGCAAAAACCAAAACAAACATTTTCAACACACAAATGTCAAATGTACAAAAGATTATTGAAACTAAATAGTAGACTGCAAAATTCCTAAAGTACGCACATTTTTTAAATTGATGTAAAAAAAATAACAAAAATTTTAATACTTAATTTGGAGGAATAATTCTTAGAAGAATTTTAAATTGGTAATTGTGTCATTAGACCGTGTCACTAGGACACTTAAGTTTTGTCACTAAAAAAACATATATGGTTATGTTCTTTTTTTAACAATTTATTTTTTGTTAATTTATATTTAGTATGAAAATAAATGAATCACACCAACACATTAAAATTTTACTATAAGAACTGCAATGCAAATAATAGTAGTTTTTGTTTCATCAAAATCGAGTCAGGATTTCCAAAGTTTCACTGCTTTTTTAAATTTGCGCTTCTTCGCCCAGTCGCTGCGCGATGTCACTGGTTATCACCAGTGCTGTTTACACCCATTTTATTTATTTACTATAAAAACAAATGAATTTATAACGAAATCGCGAGAGTAAAACGAGCTAAACTATATAGGTCGCAAGCGCTGACTGGCAAGACGCAGCAGGACGTCACACTTTTAGTCAAGTTTTACCGTGGAGGCCGTACTTTAATGTTTAATATCTCAGTAATTTTTAAAGATAAGAAAAAAATAAAAATATTTTTTTTGTCGAGCTACTTATTTTTTTATATATGCTGATAACAAAAACGTAGGTGTGACTCATTGTATGTAACCTACTAAAAAAGTTATGGGTTCAATATCCACTTGGGAAATAATTAATAATAATTTTTTTTTTGTTATTTAGCTATAAGAATAATGTGATATAATTTATTTTGTTTAATGAAAGAATTGTTAAATGTTATGTTGAAATTTAAAAGTTTTAGTATTATAATAGGCATAGTAAATGGCTTGACTTAACTAGTGATTCAAATCACAAATTGTTATTGCGCTATTACTTTGGCTTATGTCTGTGTTTAAACGTTATTTTATAATTTTAACATATTACTACTATCAATTTAAATTTAAAAACTATATTATAATATTTATTTTGTACATTATCGAAATTTGTTTTCATACAAGTCAACAAGTCTAACGGTTTAAGTGTAGTGGTTAAGAATCAAGGATTTTAAAATTTTAAATGATAAAGTCAATAATTGTGACTGTAAAATTTTAACAATTTTAAATGGTAAAATAAAGTATGTAAAACATATTTTATTAGTTGTATATAAAATTATTAACAAGAAACAAGTGCAATATAATATTTATTTAAATTGACGTTGTTTTTTTATGTGTTTAATGATTTAATATTTTGAGGCCATTGTGGCGCAGAAATATTAAATATATTGGTAACGAGCCAAAGCGCTAACTAAATATTTGTTATTTTTTTTATTTCAAATGTTTCATTAGACGAAAACGTCACCTATGCGTCATGACATATTATCGAAACAAAATTGTAAAGCTTGGTGTAGATATGTAGAAACTTAAAATTATAATAAACTTGTGCCCCTGCGCCACGTCTCAAATAGATGTAGATTTTCTTTTTCTGGTAATTTCTAATAGTGTTCCTTTGTCATATGATAGAGCTATTCAAAGTACAACAGGTAGGGGACCTGACAATATTTAATCGCCAATAATATTATATTTAGATTTGCTTTTCTAAATGGCACAAAGTGTATCAAGAAATTTGATAAACATGCCGCTGATATAACCAAATTATACATCGTTATAATACTAATTGAAAAAGATATTAAAAAACAAAAATAGAATAAAAAAGAAAAAGACAATGACCACTACAGTACCCACACTTAAGAACAGTGCGGAATTAACAACTGCGACTTGCTTCATAAGAGACAGTATTCACAAGGATCTTGTAAATCCAACATTCATAAAAACATTAACATTAGTGCAACTGGTATCAAGATACATCACTCTCCTCTACTGTACAAAGAAATTTTAATTTTATATTAATGTAGGCACTTACATATGTGTTAGCTCATTATGATTTAATTTTTGTATTATATGTATTTTATTTATGATAATTTCCCCTGTTACGAGAGGGTAATTATTTCAGTTGTTTCATCAAAAGAGAGAATACGATGCTTACAATAGCAGAAACGTTGAAAGAATATCGCGAAAAATAAAGAGAAAATCCAGAAAAAAATTGGGGGTCCACACCAAAAACCATTAGATAGAATAAAAACTAAAAAAGATAACAAATCTATCACAAGAAGAAAACTTTTTTAAACAAAAAATTATGGAGATAACAAAAAAAAAACGTAATAAAAGAACCGTAAAACCAACAATAGCGTTGTTAAAAAAACAAACTCGTATAAGTCAACTCATGAGAATATTGAGAAAAAAAATATGAGTTTATAGTAAAAATTAAAATTGATACGAGATACAAGCAATACGTTTTGGAGCGTCTGATTATAACATTACCTAGCTATCAAGCTCATGCTCACCAACACCTTCAAGACAGCATCAGTAAAATGATTTTTTCATAGTTGATAGTGACATTACAAATATGAAACAACTAATACCAGATGATACTCGATCTATCTCTAAAACCCTGAAATTACATGAAATGATGTCAGGCAAAATACAATCTTTTACAGGCAACTGAGTTGCTTGTAAAAGATTTGAAAACACATTTTTTTACTTGGGCCACACCAAGGATCATTTGATTAAGAAGACTGTAAAGTTCTTTAGAATACGTAATCTCACCTCTTCTGCTGAATTATTGATACAAAATTATTGAAACAGACTAAATACTTAGTATAATTTGTGTAAAAATTTAGATAGTTTGACTCAAAAGGCAGATTTGGTTCATATTATGGGTGCTTATATGAGTTTAGTTCACATTGAAGCGAATAAAAGTGATTGTTTTGTACCCATTAAAACTGATAATAGTCCCAAGATCAGGGAAATATTTTTTAATAACCCAAATGTTTTGATTGATCTTATTAATGTAATTGATTTATGTTCTAATGAATATGAAAAAAAAACTAAATAAATCTAAAAGCTTTAATAAATAATAGAAAACGCTTTATTATTTTTCATTGCGTTTTTAAAAGTGTGGCCATCCTCTTCGTTAAGAGTTATTTATAATAATTCCTGCCCTGTATTCTGAATTTTACAAAATTCAATTTAAATATCTGTCTTGCATTTCATAGTATTTCTTTTGTCGATATATTTTTTTTTGTTGAATTGTGACACATAACGTTAGTAAAGGTAACTTTCTAGTGAAATTTTATCTATAAAACGACGAAACCAGAAATTATTACGTTCATTATTTATTAATGTGGTACAATTAAGCTACTTTTTTCGTTATTTTTGAAAAAATCTTAAGCATATCTTTTACCTAAAACAAGTTGACTTTGTTTCAATATCTGTTTGTTTTGTTTCTGATATTTTTTGTTTCAATTCCTGTGACGTACAGGAATGTTTTGCATCATTAATGCTTACGGAAATCTTGAATATTTCTTATATTTATGGTATAAGTTTAATAAAAATAGCATACTTAGGTAGTTAATAATAATATATTTCTTAATATCAGAGTAATTATATACATTTTCATATAATGTCAAAATTATAATTCCTGTTCGACAAAGAATAAGTAAATAAGTATTTCTAAAAACACAGATATATATAATTTTTTAATTTCTCCAACAATTATACTAAGCGCAGCATCGATTTCTACCACTATACCTAAATGTGCGATAAAGTAGTCAAAGCTATCGTTTCTAAAAACATATATAATAAGTTTAGTTTCTAAGAAATCATTTACTTTCAAGGATATTTTTTGGTAAATTCATAGCATATAGGGTTATTCTCAATAGAATTAATCCCTCGGCTTAACTTTATTTCGGTACAAATTAATGTTACTCAGTACATTTTTATCTAAAATGAAAATCTAAGAGAAGTGCCACTTCGCCAAACAAAACTGCCCTTGGCGTAGGAAAATATTTATTAGATATATAACATATAACATAAGGTCTGAAGTCATC
Source organism: Heliconius hermathena (assembly GCA_013403705.1). Lineage (NCBI taxonomy): Eukaryota > Metazoa > Arthropoda > Insecta > Lepidoptera > Nymphalidae > Heliconius > Heliconius hermathena. The sequence goes on along the minus strand of JAAIXJ010001843.1, from coordinate 452,157 downwards.
TTGGTGAGACATATCAGATTGTTAACGATTTGTGGGTTCAATTCCTGCTTTGGGGAACAATAATTATAAGTCTTTATTGTACAATGAAGAAATGTACATAGTGTTGTTATTGCTTGAATTAGCGACCCTTAGCGACCCCTTGCAAGGGCAAAGATTAGAAAATATTAAATAATTAATTTCTTCGAGTGGGAATTGAACCCACAACCTGTCACGATGGTTGTAGTATCGATTCTCGAAGTGGGAGAATATTTTTTTTATTTGTTTGCTCTGGTAAATAAAAAAGGAAGGCGCGGCGTAGTGTTCAACGAACGCAATGCCACAGAAATAGGGCGTAAAATGGGGGACGGAATGTGTTAACACTAGGTTCCCTCTGACTGAAAGAGCTAATCTCACCTACTACAAATTCACATAAAACTATGATTAATGATTAAATAAAAAAAAATGTTTTCGATAGCTCACTTATAAAAGAAAGGTTTAGGCTGTATTAGAAGTATTACATCATGTTATTCGTTTCTTTGTAACACTATAACCGCAGTCATAGTTGCCTCGGGCAGAATTGGACATATCCTGTTGACCACGGATGGGAAACCGCGGCTAAAAGCTAGTCCTACTAAAATATTAATGTTGTAAATGCCAGTCGTGGCGCAGGGGCACGAAGTGTGACTAAAGGCGACTGGTTGTGGGTTCGATCCTCACTTAAGGAACATTTATTTAAATTTATGTTTTCATTTCTTCGCTCTAGTGTCGAGGCAAAGCGCGGCGTTGAGTTCCGCCACGTTTTCACGGAAAGTGGGGAATGGAGTGTCTTAACAATAGGTTCCCTCTGCCTACTTTGCTGTGTGTGGAATACAGCGTGAAGTTGATTCATTTTTTATTTAAATGTGAAAGTTTGTAAGATTGTTTATAATGTGCAAAAACTATAGAACGAATTTAGATGAAACTTTACAGTAATATAGCTTATACATCAAAATAACACAGACTACAATTTATATAAAATATTTTGTATAATTTGCTTATAATACAAAAGCAATTTTATGCGGACGAAGTCGCGCGTTGGTTGCTACTTTTAATTACTACCTCCGAGAACGTCAGATATCGGCTTAACTGAAAACGTGTAATTAGTTCGCATAAGTAAGTTTCTATTGAACGCCCTGAGGGCACAATTAAGATAAGACAACGAGATGCGTTTAAACCCATCGCGATTCCATTCCAAGTTATATGTAACAAATACAAAATGAAATGAGTATTTCAAGGATTTTAAGTACACAGTAGACTAGTAGACTAGTCCTAAAAAAATACTGATGTAGTAGTTACGGGTTTGATTTTGCTCACTTAAATTTCATATAATTTATGTAGGTATAAAATTCGGATTTTCCTTTGACATAGATCTAAATTGGGTAGAAAATAAAAAAATGCACGATATACTATCTATATGATGTGTAACATGCCTGGATTTTTACATTATGTAAAAAAATCCTGTTCAATTTATTACTTAAGGCCGTTGGCCTTAAATCATAACTTTAAGGCCGACGGCCTCAAGTACCTTAAATCAAAGCTTTAATTTAAAAAAAAAAATTCTAGCTCTACATTTAGTGATCACTCATACAAATGCAAAGCTCAGCTTAAGCCTCGCGAACTGTAGGTACGTACAGGATGTTGTATAAAACCAATAATTTTCAATCATTTCATATTATTGAGAGTTTATATATACATTTTACACTGCAAGTAGCCAATGGGGCCACTTTCAGCTTACCTCCATTTAATACTCTTAAAATCTGAAATCTTATAAATCGTCTTAAACTTTAGTGTAAGATCAACACTTAAACAACTTACAGTAACATGTTTGTGCGGAAGTATTTTTAAGCTTTTAGCTCAACTTTGACAAGTTCAATCGGATCTTTACTTTAGGGTAACTCCCCCTATTTGGGGTGTTAGTTAAAACAATTAAGAAAATAAAACCAAACAATTTTATTTTTAATGAATAGTAAATATTTGAGACCAGTCGTGGCGTAGTGGCAGCAGGGGCAAAAAGTTTGACTGTAAAAACGACTGTTGTGGGTTCTATCCCCGCTCGAGGAAATGAAATATTTATCTGGTGTTGAGGTAAAGCATGGCGTTGAGTTCCGACACTCAACATGCAATGCCTGCAGAATGCGGCGCAAAGTGGCGAACGGAATGTTATACATAACACTACATACTTACTTCCCTCTGCCTACTCTGCTGTGTGCGGGCGGTGCGCAGCTGATTTTTTTTATGTTAATAGGTAATTTGGTATTAGAATAACTTATTTAAAACTTAGAGCATATTGTAATATGGTTTTATGTATGTTTGTCAGTTCCTTTATTCCCTTGTGAGCGTTGAGGTAGTGAACCTATTTTGATAATTATGATTTTGGCGAAAGAAGAAATTATGGAATTTGGCAGCTAGCATCTACAGGTAGTATGTATATATGTGTATTACCATGCATATTATTATTATTTTTTAAATTAATTTTACTACATCATACACAAAGTACTACATATTGTTACAAGCGCTACGCCTGTCCTGTCCTGTCACTCAACACGTAATGCCTCCAGAATTCAGACGAAAATGGGGACACAGAGTGTCTTTTCTCTCTGCCTACCCTGCTACGTGCGGGATACAGCGCAAAGCTGATTTTACATCGAACTAATAAAAGTATGTCAAAATTGTACAAAAGTAGATAAATTACGGTGAACTTTCAATAAATAAAATAGAGTAATAGATATCTCGTGCCATCTGTAAATATTGTAAAGATTCATTGATAAGTTAAGTTTGATGGAAATGCTGTCGAATTTTCAAACTTCACTGTTTCAACTTCAAAACAATCTTTTTACTTTTAACCGGGATAAGAAAAAAGATAAGAAAATGAAGTGGTCCAAGATTGTTTCAAAGTAATTTACAAAGTCAATTTGCCGTTTATCCACTTGTCTGTTGGAAGCTATGTGTGTTTTGATATATCTAAACAATTTAAAGTGCTATTGGTAAGGTTAGAATTGGAATAAAATTAAAATCTGTAGTTCAAAAGGATTTGTCTCTTATATTATGATTCTATATCTTTTCTTCACGTTTTTTCTTATATGGCAAAGTTGGCAAAGGGAACCTTGTAATAAACTCCACCGTTCCAAGTTTTAAAACTGGATAATCAATTAAGCGATACGTACGTATTTTATCACTTAACTATTTGTATACGAATGACATAGTTTTTTTAATGCAATGCCCATACTTAGCCATTATATCACAAAATAAAGACTAAAATAAATATTATTTAGGCCAAATTATTTTTAAGTTTCTTCTAACTATTATAGTTTATCTATACCGTAGACATAGAGACTTATTATTCCGCTATCTATGTATGATGAATATGTACAGTAAAACAAATTGAAAGTCTAATGACAATAATCAAATCTTTAATCAGCTTAATGCGGTATCTCGCACAGCAGGGTAGGCAGAGGGAACCTAGTGTTAAGACATTCCTCACTTTCCGCCGAATACAGAAGGCATTGTTTGTAGAGTGGCGGAACTCAATGCCGCGCTTTGCCTCGATCCCAGAGCGAAAAAACAGAAATAAAAATTTAAGTAAATATTTAATTTACTTGAGTGGGGACCGAATCTGCAACCAGTTGCTTTTACAGTCACATTTTGTGCTGCGCCACGACTGGTATAATTAGAAAGTGATTTTATTATTTCACGTTTGTTTTAATATAATAAGAAACAGAGTAATAAAAAATTAAAATAGTTTCTAAGCTATAGTTCTTCATCCGTTCTAATAACATTTATGTAGTAATATTTGATATGAAAATCCAAATAAGGATTAACATGATGTGTTTTGCGGAATAATTCACATTTAATTTCGCGTCATTATAATTTGTTCCGTGCTATATACCCGCTCAGATGAATATTTAAAATATTTTAGTAGCTCCAAACTGCTTATACAGAAAATAAACTTGAATCATACTTATTTAGAAAAATACTTATTTAGAAAACGTATAAAAATTTGAACGCAGCGGGACTCGAACCCGCGCCTCCTGGAAACCGACCAGGCGCTCTGACCACTAAGCCATGCGTTCTCGCCAAGCTACGTCGAAATTTTTATACGCTTGTTACAACTTATTTATGTTGTTAGCATCTCTGTAGGGAGATTTTTACAAATTTCCGCTACCCAAAGATAATTACTAAGAATTATCGTTTGGCAAGAGAGAAACTATTTTTTAAATATTTTTAAACATTTTTAAAGTGTTATTCCACACTTAGGAAAGAAAAATACTTATTTAGAAAACGTATAAAAATTTGAACGCAGCGGGACTCGAACCCGCGCCTCCTGGAAACCGACCAGGCGCTCTGACCACTAAGCCATGCGTTCTCGCCAAGCTACGTCGAAATTTTTATACGCTTGTTACAACTTATTTATGTTGTTAGCATCTCTGTAGGGAGATTTTTACAAATTTCCGCTACCCAAAGATAATTACTAAGAATTATCGTTTGGCAAGAGAGAATACTATTTTTTTTTTTATATTTTTTTAAACATTTTTTAAAGTGTTATTCCACACTTAGGAAAGAAAAATACTTATTTAGAAAACGTATAAAAATTTTGAACGCAGCGGGACTCGAACACTTTCCTAAGTGTGGAATAACACTTTAAAAAATGTTTAAAAAAAAACTTGAATCAATTAACAAGAAATGTTTTTTTTTATAAATTCCATAACGTATTATATTTGTAAGTTAGATATTATAAAATTAAAAAAAAAACATTTTTATTAAAAATAACTTGGTCACACTATTTCTAATGTATATATGTATGTATGTTTCTATTTATTTTATTTATATATTATAGCTCTATATAATATGATGATATCGTCAAAACTATACGTAAATGTTTTATGTGCCCACTGAAATGAGTCTTTCAAATAAAGTTGTGATTATAACAGATACAGACTCTGGAATTGGAGAAACTATAGCTTTGCACTTTCCTGGACTCTCTGTAAAACTATATTTAATAGACAAAGACAAGGAAAACCTATAAAAAGTGGCTGGAAAATGTGAAAACTTCAATAAAAACAAAATTATGAAAACTGTCATTGATGTTTCTAATGATGACGATTTAAAAACATGAATAAAATTTGTGATTTAAGAATTTCACAGAATTGACGTACTAATAAACTGTGCAGGGGTTGATGGAAATAGTTCTATAACGGATCCAGGCGTTTTAAATGTTTTCGATAAAGTTTTGAGTATAAATCTCCGTGCTATCGTTGCTGCAACTCATTTTGTTGCGCCGTCTCTGATTGAAAATAAACGATTTATTATAGTGTAGTTTATAATACTTCAAAGGCTGCTGTTACTCACTTAACTAAATGTGTTGCCTTGGAATTTGCTGAACGTGGTGTTAGAGTGAATTCTATACCCCCTGGACCTGTTGATACCAATTTTAATATAAATTCTGGTAAAACACCGGAAGAAACTAAGATTATAAACAATATGTTGTGAAATAGTTGCCTTTAAAGAGTATGGTGAAAGTGGAAGATGTGGCTGAAGTGGCAGGATTTTCGGCCAGTGACAAAGCTACTAGTATTACAGGAGCAAATATGTTTATTGATTCTGGATTTACGGTGGCCTCCTGCTTGAGGTTACCCGAGTAATCTTACAGTTTCGTGTTAAAGTTGCAAGATTCAAGATTTTTAAAAACATTTGAAATATTTATGTAGTGACATTTTTTTTAGATGTTAATATCATTCGAAAAATAAAAGTTTTTTTCTTATCACCTTAAATACTTTTACCGAAATTACATGGATGTATAAAACAAAATCTTTTCTTGGTTTCTACCTTAACTATATTTTCTACTTTTAAATGAAAACAATGCGTGCAATAAAACTATTTCTAATTGGGTTCTAATATTTCTTCTTGTATTTATAATAAATTATAAGGATTTGAAAAAAGATATAAAAAAGTACTGAATTTCATGAATGTAGAATATGAAATTTATCCAATTAAGAGTTAATAATCTGTAAGTTTGCTATCCATTTTAACTAAAAAAAAGCTGCATTTTAATTCGCTGACTCGGCGGTATAATTCTGTGAACGTGGAAATGTTAATGAGACAACTTTGAAATTAGAAACTTCCCCATTCTGGATTTGTAAGGTTTTAAACACTTTGGATTGTTTTTATTTATATAGTACCAATTCTGGCGTTTGCACGAAACAGCGCTTTCTCTAGTTTTGAAAGGTTTAATATGAAACTTTATGTGTATAAAAAGACGTATTAAAATCGTAAATAAGCAGGTGAATTGCGCCCTTAGTAAAGCAAGTATGTCGTTGGGTACGACGATGCGCTATAGCACTCTTAATAAAAGTAGACATAAGTTATATTATAATTACTATTTACTTTAATTCTTGTTTCAGTAGACTTAAAATATATTTTTATCTTTGTAAAGACTGGAAAGAAATAGAAGATTTTAATTTATATTAATTGAATTTATTGAGCGATTCGTGACAGGGCTAGATTTGGAATTGGAAACTAATGTGTACAGTTAATAAATCATTCTATTTTAATATAAAATCTTAATATCGGTAATAAGAGGCCAGTCGTAGCGCAGGATCACAAAGTGTGACTGTAAAACCAATTGGTTGTGGGTTCGATCCCCACTCGAGGACATGAAATATTTACTTAAATTTATTTTTCCATTTCTTCGCTCTGGTGTCGAGGCAAAGCGCGGCGTTGAGTCCTGCCACTCAACACGCAATGCCTCCAGAATTCGGCAGAAAGTGGGGAACGGAGTGTCTTAACACTAGGTTCCCTCTGCCTACCCGCTGTATGCGGGATACAGCGTGAAGCTGATTTGGTAATTTCGACTACATTACAAATTCTTGTTTGGAGAATCGCGTACGTATCGTACCTACTTCAATTTCATTTCCACAAACCACATTAAAATTGTAATCTGTGATTGTTTCTTTTCAATTAGTACAGGAAATGAGTAATTTTCACGAAGCGTCCATCAACTTCCGCTATTAAAAAAAACTTCTACGCCGTTGAAATTTTCACTTTAATTCGGTTCAAATTTTAATAGCGTTGGGCTTCCTTTGGCTTAATTAGTTATTTCAATTGTTCCTCCAAGTTTTCTAATTACCATCTATTTTTGGACGTTGAAATGTGAATGGTTTTAGGTGTGTGACCTTTTCCATAATTTTTCTTTTGAACTTTTAATTAAGAATGTATTATTCCAATTAATTTATTAGTGAATACTTTTTTGTGTTAATATATCTTACGTAGTGAATAAAGAAAGATATTTTAGGGAAATACATTGACTTTAACTTTTTATTATTTATGTATATTTTTAGGACTTTTTATTACATGTATATAATGGGGAGGCATTTACATTTCTGTATTGAAAAATTTGAAACTAGTCGTGGCCCAGGGGTACAATGTGTGACTGTAAAATCGACTGGATGTGGGTTTGATCCCCACTCGAGGAAATGAAATATTTATTTACATTTATATTTACATTTCTTCGCTCTGGTGTCGATGCAAATAGCGGCGTTGAGCTCCGCCACTCAACACGCAATGACTCCAGAACTCGACGGAAAGTAGGGAACGGAGTGTCTTAACACTAGGTTCCCTCTGCCTACCCTGCTGTGTGCGGGATACAGCGTGAAGCTGATGAAAAATTTTAACTCGTCACATCTACGATACAAACACTGCACTTAGTTAGTCCAAAGCTAAATGCTCGACAACAGCCATAAATCTTTCTTTAATACTATAATCTTTGTGTTATTATCATCAAAACAGAGCAATTCATTTGAAAATTTTGAAAAATATGCAGAAATTTCTCAAATTAACAAGAAATATGATCATAAAATGCGTCGGTTCAGAAGGTTGTAATTTAATTCAATAACGTAACCGCTGATCGCATCTTAAGGAGATGCAAATTAGCTTTAATGAATACTCCACCCCCATTTTGTAGGGCTGTCTGTTATCCCTTTATCTGGTTATAACAATGTATTATTTATTAGATCAGCCTTGGTGCAGGGGCACAAGCGTGTGACTGTAAACGCGACAGGTCTTGGATTCGATTTCGACTTGAGGAAATTAAATATTGAATATTTTCATTTATTTGCTCTGGTATGGAGGCAAGCCGCAGCGTGAGTTCCGCCATTTAACACACAATGTTTTTTTTTTTAATGGAAAAGACAAGGCAAACGAGCGTGCGGGTCACCTGATGGTAAGTGATAACCGCCGCCCACGACCCCGTGCAACACCAGAGGAGCTGCAGGTGCGTTGCCTGCCTGTAAGGTGGGTTGGGCGCCGGAGCCCGGCATTACCTGATGCGAAACGCAGTGGCATAAAGCCACTACTTCACGCCAGTTTTAAATGCCGGGGGTGATAATGATCCGGTCGAGTCTGCCCATGCGTGCTGCCATTGCTGGCGACGTGACTCTACCACACGTACTTTAGTCGCCTCTTACGACACCACCAGTACCAGGATGATCCTATTCTAGGCCGGGATCCAGAATTCGGCGGAAAGTGGGGAGAGGACTGTCTTAACACTTGGCTATTTCTGCCTTCTGCTACATGCGGTATACAGTTACATACATAAATAACAAAGAAACACTGTACTATTCCTAGTAAATTGTGCTTTTAGTAGGTACAGCTGAGGCGGACGCTTATGTTTACCTACATTTACTGCCACAGTATGCCAACTTGTATAAAAATTGAAATCTAGTTATTTCTTAATGTTCTTTTTAGTTTTTTAGTAATCTTGAAATAAAACTTGGGCTTTGTGTAGCCAGTTTAGGGATGAGGAATACAAATATATTTATTTTAGTTTTTCAAGAGTCTCTAATTATAGTCATCCTTAGGATTTATCAAAACGCAATGTTTAGTTACGCTATTGAATACACAATGGAGACCGAAGTGTAATGGAACCAAGTTCTTTCTGCCTACCCTGTGTTTTACGCGGAAAAGATCGTGAAGCTTACATGATTTGTTTTATTTACTGATACACTTTTTTTATCGGTTTACGCTGCAGATTGCAGAGTAGGCAGGGAACTTAGTGTTAAGACACTCCACTCTCCGCCAAATTTTTAAGTCATTTGTTAGCTAGTTAGCTGTTGCCTTGATAGAACTAGAGCGAAGAAATGAAAATACTAATAAGTATTATAATATTTAATTTCCTCGAGTTGGAATCGAACCCACAACCGAGGCAACACGAGGTCAATATGGCGCAGTGGTCCAAATGAGTGACTATACTGATACTCAATCGCATAATAAACATTTACATTTACCTTTTACATTTACTCAAGGCGTACATTTGCGATTATATCTTATCTAATGATCATTATCATTACCTAGATATTTGATGATAGAAAGCGAGAGGTGTTATGTAGACCGTCGTATAAATTATCTTTGTTTTCCCCTACATATTCAATGGACGAGCAAATTTGAAGGAAATGAGAATATTTCTACATTATTTCTTGTACAGAATAATTATTATAATATGTTGCGAATTAATTTGTGGTAAACAATAATAGATTTGTTACAAATATATATTATAATATAAAGTAAATATAAAGTGAAAGTATTAAAAAAATATATATAATCAGCTTCACGCTGTATCCCGCATAAAGCAGGGTAGGCCGTCCGTTTCCTACTTTCTGCTGAATTCTGGAGGCATTATGTGTTAAGGCAGGACTCAACGTCGCGCTTTGCCTCAACACCAGAGCGAAGAAATGGAAATATAGGTTTAAGTAAATATTTCATCTCGTCGAGTGGGGATCGAACCCACAACCAATCGGTTTTACAGTCATACTTTGTGCCACTGCGTCACGACTGGCCTCTAAAGTATAATTAATTATACATATATGTTATATGAACATTTGTCTTATTGTAAGTATTATTTGAAGGATGAACTTTGTTGAATTAATTTATTCCCATACAGAAATAAATTTTTAATCTTTAAAATTGTATTCTATCATTCTTGAGACCGACGGGACGAAGTGATACAAATGTGTGCGGTGAACGCGACGGTAGTGGGTTCGATTCCCACCCGGGGAATGAATTATTATTTATCAACTTCAAAATGGAGTGTCTTAACACTAGGTCCTCTCTGCTTACCGTACTAAATACAAGATGCAGCGTAAAGATTAAAAAAGAAAAAATATATACATATTCAAATAATTAAGGCTTTTACGTTATATTGCTAGTCCATTAGTTTATTTAAAAATATTTTTCATTTAGTTATTAAGTAAATTGTTAATATCTTTTATACATAAATGAAACATTTCAATATTCATTTGTAATGACATTTAAAATAATAAGCCTCAAGATTTGTTTGAGCCAATTTCTAAGGACGAAACATCGTAAATGGCCTTTCAGTATTATATCTTGTTCAAATGGATTATGTCAGGTATACTCGTAAATTAAATTACTTTGAAACTAATGTCGAAATGCCTTCAAAATATTGATATATTTTATATATATATTGTTATATTTTTTATAGAAACAACTGGCACAATACTATGAGTTGCTATATCGATGATAGTCGAATTTATGTAATGTTTTTAAATTTATTAATTAAAACATAATACCAAATTATTATTTTTTTTACTTTTTTAAAAAGTGTATAAACCTTTTATACACATCACAAGTAGTATGTGAACCAGTGCCTCTTGTTTAATGTCCAAACACTGACCTCTAAGCTATACGTTCTTATCAAGCTACATCCAAATCTTATACGCTTGTTACAACTTATTGATGTTGTAAATATCTTTCAAAGGTCATAAAAAATTAAATAAATATTTTTTTTTGGTACTTTTAATTTTCGGGCAGCCCTACACCTCTAATGACTAGTGTATGAACGTTCAGGCGATTGATGATATGAAATTATGAAGAATTCACAAGAATACTACCGTTTTCTAAGTGCCATATTAAGAACCATTCCTTCTAATTTCTCACGACCGTGTAATTCCTTTGCTCGGGTTAAAGATCTAATTTATCCTTCTAGGTTAATGCATTTTGCAGAATGATTTACCGTTAGACGTTTGTATGTACATTTGTAGGTATTTTTTTGGTAGTCATTTCATTCTTGACATTTCATATAATATATTTTTGTGACATTATCCAAGTTTTAATATGAAGTAAGATGATTTTCTTTAGCTTCACGTAGCAGGATAGGCAGAGGGAACCTGGGAACCTAGTGTTAAGATATTATATTTTGATATACATAGGATACTTCCGTTCCCCACTTTCCACCGAATTCTTGAGGCATTTCGTATTGAGTGGGCCTCACTTTGCCTCGTTGCCAGAGGGAGGAAATGAAAATATAAAATATTTTATTCCCCGGAGTGGAAAACAAACCTACAACCGTCGCGTTTACTGTCATACGCTCGTGTCGTGCGTCACGACGGTCTGATGATTGATTACGAAGTATGATGATGATTAATTTTAAACTTTTATCACATTATTTTAAATGTAGGTATTTGGTATCAATTGAAATTAAATTAAATTAAATCAGCTTCACTCTGTATCCCGCACACTGCAGGGTAGGCAGAGGGATCCCAGAGTCCCTAAGACACTGTTCCCCACTTTCTGCCGAATTCTGGAGGCATTGCGTGTTGAGTGGCAGAACTCAACGCCGCGCTTAACCTCGACACCAGAGCGAAGAAATGGAAATATAAATTTAAGTAAATATTTCATCTCCTCGAGTGGGGATCGAACCCACAACTAGTCGGTTTTACAGTCACACCTCGTGCCGCTGTGCCACGACTGGCCTCAATGGTATCAATTGAAATAGGATAAATTGGGGACGTTATCTAAAATAATTAAATCAATTAGTAGTAAATAAAAACATTAACGAGTTAAACGTTATGCGAAAGACAATCACGTCAAAAAAAAATAACAAGTTGATATATAGCATTTATTCATTTATGTCTCTAATAATAATATGAGAAGAAATCAGAAAGAAATGTTTTGTATGGATTCGATTCATGGGGTCGGCCCCCATGCGTCGCGCTACATCAACATGGAGAGGAGCTCAGAGCAAGTGCCTGGCCTACCTACTTACAAGAGGAAACGTAACTTCCTTTTGAAATATGCAATAACTCGATCCACTGTTCGAATACCTCCATAACCAACCAAATTTTAATAATATATAGCTAGTGTCCTCTTTTTCTCAACTTTATGCCGTATCACGAGTATGGCAGGGTAAGCAGAGAAAATTACGTTAAGACCAGTTAGTTCTCTACTTTCCGCCCAATTTTCGAGATATTGTGCTTGTTGTGTAGCGAAATTTACAGCAATTTTTTTTTAGCTTCACGCTGTATCCCGGACATTGCAGGGTAGGCAGAGGGAACCTAATGTTAAGACACTCCGTTACCCACTTTCCGCCAATTTCTGGAGGCATTGCGTGTTGAGTTGCGGAACTCAACGCCGCGCTTTCCGCTCGACACCAGAGCGAAGAAATGAAAATATAAATTTAAATAAATATTTCATCTCCTCGAGTGGGGATTGAACCCACAACCAGTCGATATATAGGCACACTTTGTGCCCCTGCGCCACGACTGGCCTCAAGTTTGTTTACAACAAATAATCTAAAAAATATATTAATAATGCAGTGCAAGCAAATATAAAAAAAAACCTGAATTTAATAAAGTGTATATGTTATTCCTTTTATAAGCAATCAAGCTAAAACAACGGAATGAAATGACACATAGTAGGGTTCTACAGCGATAAATAACTTGGCTTAATGGCAGCCGTCGTTTATGTTATCGACCCTAGTGATGTCTCTCAAGACCCAATTGGGGTTTCAATGACTAAGTAGTGGGCAAATTCTAAATACATCTTATTGTATAAAGTAATGTTTGTAGTTGTATTTACATATAAATATTGTATAGAGATAATAAAAATATTGAAATTGTGAAATATTTATTGTTAAATTTATCTAAGGCCTTCGTGGCGCAGTGGTACTGCGTGTAGTGTGTGTACAGGCTGTAGACACGACGCACACAGGTGAAATTCACTTAAAAGTTGGTCAAAATTAAAATAAATATATTTATGTTTAAATATTGCTTTAATTGATAGGAAATAATATTTTTCATGAGTTTATTCTATTAATCTTTATTCTAATCTAATCTTTATTCTTTACCCATTTAGAGTAAAGAATAAAGATTTATTTAATTACCACTTCCATACAAAAAAAATAATATAATTTTATATCTGCTTCGATATTTATGTATTCAATATATAATTTTGAGGATAAGACTTTACTTGTTTTTGAGGTAGTCGAGTTCCGTGGTCATTGTATTCACCCATCGAGTGAAAATTAACCAATTTTCTTCGGATAATTGGTATACTACTAGTATAATAGGAACCGTCTGAAAATGGTTATTAATATTTTTATAATTTCATTTTGTACAGTTGTCGCAAGTAGACGCAGCCAAATTTAGTACCATATAAAAGGTTCTGACATTTACTATTAAAATAATAAAAACATACGGGTAAAGCGCGCTAAAGTATAAATATTTTTACTATAAGTATAAAAATAATTTAATGAAATATCGCCTAAAGTTTAAAACGACGTATCTTCACAATCCTTATGAATGTTAACTATTTTATTATATTTTTGTAAAGACGTTTACCTGAAGGTATGGAATCAATAATGTTTTGGTTCTAGTATCCACTAAATAAATATCAAACGTGATTTAAAAATAATGCAAAATAATACTAGATCATTCCTTCAAACAGTGACTGTATTGTTGATCTATGTAAGTAATAATATAAGGAGTGTCAAGCTTTTTACTAGCAACTAATAGATAGACAAAGAAATCTTGTAGGTAATTTAGGTTATTATTTTTTTATTAGAGTAACTTTATTTTTTGAATATTGGCCATCAATCGTGTAAATTTCACCTGTGTGTGACGTATGGATTTGATTCCCGCTCTGGAGTGAGAATTATTTAAGAAATGTATAAATGATAAAGAAATAATAAGAAATATAGGTTATATAAGAGGTAGGACACGTGTTTCCAGAGCGGATAAGCCAAAATATTTTTAAATATAATTACTGACCGTGTGGAAATTTTAGCTAGAGACCGTCACTGCGCCATTACGCTCTCAACCTTCTGTCTATCTCTGAAAAACAATTATATAATTTTTTACTTTCATGCTGAATCCCGTACATAGCAGAGTAGGCAGAGGAAATCTGGGAATTTAGTGACAAGACTTTGCCGTTTCCCACTTTCCGCAGAGTTCTTGAGACAGTGTGTGTTGAGTGGCGAACTCAATGTCGCCCTTTGCCCAGGTAACCAGAGCGAGGAAATGCAAAATATTAATTACGTAATTGCCCTCAGTGGGCATTGAACCTACAACCGTCGCTCTGCCTACTCAGCGCAGGATACAGCGTGGAGATAAACATAAATATAAAGAAAACATTAAAAATGTATTTTTCCTTTATTTATTAAATTATTCCAGAACATTCCCACGACGCCAGAGTAATGAAAATCTTTCTAAATTTATAATTAAGTTTTATTTATGTAAAGTTTTTTACTTTATTAAAGATCCCGGTCAATAATAAATGGATAAAAGTATTAAAGTAAGATAAACATCAATCTAAGTATGATCGACACAAATCCACAATAAGCGTTCCGGGTAAAAGCAAATGAAACTTTTCACGAAGTTTAAAATTCGCTTAAGGTTAAATCATAAATTAAGTTCTATTTTGAAAACAGTCTTTAGCTCTTTGTAATAAGAGTTCACCTGGAGTTGGAGGTTTGCTATGAATATCTATGATATCGTTTCCATTATATAAACGGTTATTGAAAACATAAATATTCAGCTTTAGTACAGTGGGACTGTAAGCGCGATGGTTTTTAGTTCGATTCCGAATTATTATTTATTAATATTTTCATTTCTTCGCTCTGGTACCAAGGGAAAAGCGCGGCGTTGAGTTCCACCACTCAACACGCAATGTCTCAAGAATTCAGCATTGGGTGTTGATTGGAGAATATAGTATCTTAAGATTAGGTTCCCAGTTTCTCTCTGGCTAACCTGCAATGTGCGGGATACACCGTAAGCCTAAAAGATACGTCTGATATTACGTGTTAGATGGTGGAGGCCAAGGCCGCGTTGTGGCTTAGCCGACACGTTCAACCTCTTACTGGAAAGTGGGACTTCCCAATTAAATCACGATGGCTTTTTTATGCATTTATATAATAAAAAAAGAATAATTTTCTATCAAATTAAACTTTTGTTAATTAATAACATACAGACAAAATTAATTAAAACTTGTCTCATTACAAGGGCTTATTACCTTCTATCTGTAATAACACACAAAGTCTTATATATGACTATTTCACATCTATTTAATTTATCATTTAAATGATAAATAAATATATTAGGTTAAACATACTTTCTATATTATTGTATTGATTTTTATTATAACACTTTATATGGTATGATTTTTGTATGACATTTTCATTTCCCGCCAATAAACTCGACCATAGATTTGGATATTTTTTTTAACTTCAAAAAAAAGAGAGGGATTTTTTTAAAAAAGTATGACTAGGATCTCTTGGCGTTGTTTGGGAAATATGGAAAATGATTAAAAAATAATGAAAGTAATAAATATAACGATATTATTTACGTAATAAAATTAGGGAGACTAATTTATAAAACACTACAAATAACAATAATCACATGGTAATTAGAAGTTATCAAAACATTAACCAAAATTAGATCGCGATTCATAAATAGTGAGGCATTTTTATTTTATTTATCTATTTATTATTTTATTTATAATACAAAACCAATAAAGAGTTACATTAAGACATTCAAGCAGAGGAGAATAAAAAAATAATTAATATAAACAGTATTTTTTTTTTGCAAGCAAATCGCTTGAATGATTTTTTATTGTATTGCTCACTAGCAAATAACACTTTATTTCACGTTTAATTGTTACAATTTTGAATATTATTCTATAATTTATTCGTAGTATTGATAGTTTTTGATTATAATTCTAGAGAGGTTTTATATTAATATACTTAATGGTAATATATTGTTTTTCTTAGTTTTAACTCTGTTCGTGTCTAGTTTTAAAGATAAATTAAAAGTAAATCTTTAGTTTAAGAGTTTGAAACTGTGAAATCCACAGTTAACAAATATAGGATCTAGGCTTAGTATGACATTTTAAGATATTAAAGTCGTATTTTTTAATACGCCTACTGTATTTCTATATACAAAAAATTACATCTGTGAACTTTTAACAAAACTTGTGTACCCACAAATATTTACAGATGTTTTTTTTAAATTTTTAATTAGGTATATGAAATTTCTATTTTATATAATGTCTAAGGTCATCTTGGCGCAGTAACGTCTGACTGCTGGCACGATGATTGTGACCACCGATCGCACTCGGGAGAATGAGTTATTTCCAAAGCGTGGCGTTCAGTTCCGCCACTCAACCGTAATATTGTCTTGAAAATTGGGCGCAAAGTGTGTTTTGAGATTAGATTAGAGAACCTAATCTCGTAAAGTTCCGTTCCTTAGATGCGGTATACACCGTGAAGTCAATAAGAAATACGTAGTTAAAATATGACATACTGTGCAATGGAAACAAACTCATTCGAAATTGTTGAACGATGGATACGAAAATTTTGCAAAGGAGAACTTCTTTCACACAGCCAGTTGGCTCGAATATAATTTTCCAATATTCTTCCTAATTACATTAAAGTTGGTGCCGATATAATATAAATGATTATATCGAGATGTGTTCTTGCTTAAACTTGTTTGAAATAAGTGTTGGAGTTTTTGGTGAATAAGAAACGTTTTAATATATATTTTTTATCTTTACGCTGTAGCCCGTACACATAAGGGTAAACAGAGGGAACTTAGGAACCTAGTGTTAAAATAATTTCCGCTGAATTCCGGAGGCATTCGGCAAAAGTCGCCGCCGTATTTTAATTTTATTTTTTTTTTATTTTCTCGATCTTTTATATTATATAGCACATAGCAGACATGAAGAAATTCCAATGTTTCATACCATTTTCCATTTTATACCAAGACTCGAGCCAATGCGTGTCGAAGGTTCGTAACCTAGTATTAAGACACTCCGTTCTCCATTTTCCGCTGAATTCTGGAGGTATTACATATTGACTGGCAGAAATCAACGCGGCGCTTTGTCTCGACACCAGCGCTAAGAAAACGAAAACAATAAATATTTAATTTCCTCGAGTGGCAATTGAACCCACAACCTATCACGTTTACAGTCAAACGCTTGTGGCTTTGTGCCACGACTAGCCTCGAAACTGTTTAGTTTATTAAAAATTATGAGATGTTACAAACATTTATTCTACTTTAAAATGTTACTTCTGTCTGTCACTTATCTAAGAATTGGCAGAACACCAACGAGTTCAGGGAGATTTTTGATATATAACTGGTGCATATTACACAAGTTCAAGTATGTCAAATAATTTGCATTTTTTATGTAACGGACATAAGACTGGACTGTTTAATTTTCTTTCAAAGCTTTTCTAATAAGAACAAAAGAAATAATGTTTAATGTTATGTCTGTTTAATGCTATAGTTTTGTATATAGGGTAGGCATTAAGAACTCAGTGTTACTGGATTCCGTTTTCTTCTTTCTGCCCAAATTCGGGACACTACATTCTAAAAGACGGCACTCGATGCTACACTTATTCTACCAGGACAAGGAAATAAAAAGAATTCAGTCTATGAGTGGGAATCAAACCCATAATCTCTACGTTTGCAGGCAGATCAATTTCCTTTACGCCACGATGGCAACACTAAGGTTAAATATCAACTGGCTTCGCTCGATTAAAATCATTGTTATATCAGATTACATAAAATCTTTACATGAATTAAGCTGGAGGCTAGTCGTGGCGCAGGGGCACAAAGTGTGACTGTAAAATCGACTGGTTGTATGTTCGATCTCCACTCGAGGAGATGAAATATTTATATAAATTTATATTTTTATTACTTCGCTCTGGTGTCGAGGCAAAGCGCGGTGCTGAGTTCCGCCACTCGTCAAATCGTCAAACGCAATGCCTTCAGAATTCGGCGGCAAGTGGGGAACGGAGTGTCTTAACATTAGGTTACCTCTTCCTACCCTGCAGTGGGCGGGATATACAGTGAAGCTATATTAATCTAAATTCGCTCAGTAGTTTTCTTACAACTGGCACACATAATATAATTAGGATGTTTTCTCTTAAATTGTCTACATATATATATATATATATAAATGAACATAAGTAGCTTAATCGTTGTTATTTGGCTGTTATTATTTAAATGTTTTAATCTCGAGTATCGCTGGCAAGTCGTTCAAGATTGCACTTGCACTTGGGTTGATTTTCATTGCTTAAATTCAAGATGACCGATAAATTTGTGTGGTGTAAATAAATAAAACGATCAAAATTTTAAGACTTACTAATCTATTAATAATCAGCTTCACGCTGTGTCCCGCACACAGCAGGGTAGGCAGAGGGAACCTAGTGTTAAGTTCGCCCACTCCATTCCCCACTAATATATTAAATTTTAAGTTATTTAACGTTTTTGTAAAAACCAAACAGTTAAAAAAAAATTACATGTTTTTTTTTTCGTTTTGTTTGTTTTTTATAAATGTAAATAAAAATCGATCATTATGATTAACTGAGAATTAATGATAGAACAATGATTAGTGGCACAACACTTATTTATTTTAATCCTGACTTACATAGTGCATTACATTCTTTCAGTTTTTTTAACATTTTTTTAAAGTGTTATTCCACACTTAGGAAAGAAAAAAGTCCCGCTTTTTGCGGATTATTCCACGTACTGTGAGAAATATTTTGTATTTAGTTACTAATAATTTAATAGAAATATAAATAAGTATATTGGGATATTATTCGGAAGACTTGACTGTCTTAGTCTTACAGGTAAACCAAAAAATATTGTTAAATATAGTCACGTTTTTCCATTAAAAAATATTTTATATTGATATTTATCACCATTGAAAACTTTATTTACAACTCAAATAAATGGAAAAACAATAAATTAAATCCCCATAATTTTTTTGTCCCGCTTTTGGCGGAAGAATCCTTTTTTTACTTAAAACGCTTCAAAATCCCGCTTTTCACCAGGAGAAAATCTGGCAACGTTGGTTGAGACACTCTGTTCTGTTTTCTCTGAAAACGTTTCGTTTTGAGACTTTCCTTGTTGAGTGGCGAAACTTAATGCCTCGCTTTGGTTAGTAATTTAATTTAAAAAAACCATTCTAAATGACATAATTCTTGGTCCCCCAATTATGTTTTTTGATTTTTAATTTGTTACTTTGTTGCTTAGCTTGGGGAAAGATTTTTAAAAATATTTCTAAAAAATCTTTTCTAAATATTTCTAAAAAATAAAAAAAGGTATTAAGGATAATGAGCTTCACGCTGAATCTCGCATATTGCAGGGTAGGCAGAGGGAACTTAGTGTTAAAACACTCCGTCCCCTTCTTTCTGTTGAATTTTTCGAAGCATTGCATGTTGAGTGGCGAAATTCAATGCCGGGCAAAAAAATTAAAATATTAATAAATAATACTCATGTGGGAATCGAACCTACAACCGTCGCGTTACAGTCACATGCCCGTGTGCCCATGTACATGTATCTGTGCTAGGACGGCCTCAAGAACAAAATTTTAATAAAGAAAGATATTTTATTTCGCGTACTCATTCTATTATTTACTAGATTTCGCATGACTTCATATCATTAAATGACTTTAATGAATTAAATGAAATAATAAAATACAAAACATATATATACATACCTGTTCGAACTACATGTTCTTATATACGCTAGTATCGAACTTATATAGTATTTTTGAATATGATTTTTTTACTTTTGGTTAAATTATCGTAATTTCAAAAACCAATATATATTTTTTTTTAAATATCTTATACGCTCCGTTCCACATCCGTTTTGATTTATTTATTTACTAAAGGTCCGCCCACGGCTTCGCCCGCTTAAAATACATGATTATTGATTTAATAAGCAGAATTGATTGACAACTATAATGACTTCTAGTATGACTTTTTTATAACTTTAATTTGTAATATTCTAATATGATTTTTTTACGACATTATCGTAATTTCTAGAAGAATTTTTGATTGTTTCGAACTAAAACATACGACCAATATTGATATTTGATATTCATAAAATATACATCAAGCTAATTATTTATTATATGTATATATTTTTGTAACATTACGTTCTTTTTACCTATTTTATGTTTTTTAAAACTCTGTTAAATGTGCTGATGTCAGTTAATAATTTAATGTACTGCTTCAGAAACAGCCTTAAATGTTAAATTATTGATTTGGGTAAGGATTCATAATATTCTTTGTAAAATAACTGTAATGTTTGCATATTAACTCCTGTACAGTTTTTAAATTAGTTACACATATTATTAGCTAAATGTACAATTGGTAAATATGTAGTTATTACAGAGTACACGTAGAAAGGTGGTTTTTAGGCATTTTTATCGAAAAAAATCGATGTATTTACTTGATTTTTCTTTTGAAGATCAAATCGTTCTTTATCTCTGTATTGAATTAATTATGAGTTAAAATTAACTGTTATGATTTATGAAGGTAATCTCTACTAACAATTCAATTTTGTTTACTTTTTTCGAATGTCATTCTTTAGCCAGGAATCTTACTAGAGCGATTGCTATATAACATTCACGGGCAAACTAATACCTTAAATTCATTCAAATGACGATAACTTTTTTTTAATGAACCGATTTTGATGAAACAAACCTTAATTGTTAAGTTGAGTTAAAACAAAGCTATTGGTGAAACTTTTAAGTAAATCAGTTCAGTACTTTCAGAGAAAAATGTGAGCATACATATCGACAGACAGACAAACAGACAGACAAGAAATTCAAAAAAAAATATTTTTGCTTTCTATTATTCTGTTTAAGTTTAAGTATCCCTCTATCCATTTCAGTCAAGATTACTAAATGTACAGACAAAATATTTTTACAGTCTTATTATATAAAGAGATTTTATACACTTATACACAATGATTCAAGGAACACACAAACAAATTCATTATTAAGATAGAAGAATAAAATTTCGTTTTCTCTTATAATTTGTACCATATTAAATGTTCGTTAAACAGGTCAAGTACATTCTTGGTGCACTTTCTGTGCAGTC
The DNA here is from genome assembly GCA_013403705.1 of Heliconius hermathena. Lineage (NCBI taxonomy): Eukaryota > Metazoa > Arthropoda > Insecta > Lepidoptera > Nymphalidae > Heliconius > Heliconius hermathena. The sequence goes on along the minus strand of JAAIXJ010001843.1, from coordinate 430,961 downwards.
GAAATTGGAAACAACTAAATAAGCACCGGCTCTTACATTTACAAGTGTTTTGTAGTCCGCAATTTTGTTCTTTTAGAACATCTGGCTGCAACTTGAAAAGTTAATTATTAAAATTAGCTATCAGATAAAAGGGTTCTCGTTGTAGTATATTGTTTGGGAATTAAAGTTTTTGCTTAAACGTTTAGATATAATCTTTTTTTTTAGTTTCGTGCTGTATCCCGCCCATAGCAGGCTAAGTGCAGGAAACGCATACGACCCCGTATGTAGGTAGAGGGAATCTAGTGTTAAGTCACTCCGTTCCCCATTAAGACACTACAGTTTCTCACTTTCCGCCGAATTCTTGATTCATTGCGTGTCGGGTGGCGAAACTCAGCGCCGCGCTTTGTCACGTTATCAGAGCGAGGAAATGATAATATAAAATATTTATTTCCCACGAGTGGAAACATGCATTATATATTTAATGGAACCTACAATCGTTGCGTAAGTAGTCGCAGGCTTGTGGCTCTCCGCCACAACGGCCTCAACATAATTATATTTTTATCGATATACGAGTATCAACATGCACTGTCTCGAAATCCGACAGGAAACGGAGAATGGAGTGAGAGTGTGATGAGATTTGGACGGTAATATATAAATATTTCCGTCCAAATCTCAATCTCAATAATCTCAATCTCAAATCTCAATATATAAATACTAGCGGCTCGCCCACGGCTTCACCCGCTTAAAATACATGATTACTGATTTAATAAGCACAAAGCCCGTTTTGTGCTGTTTATACGTTCTTGACTGAACACAATAGTTCACAATCGATTCCTTTTCAAAGATATGTTATATTATGTAATATTATAGATTTTTTTTTTGTAAAAAACGCGGCATCGAATATGTTAGAAAACACAATTGTAAGTGGAGAAAGACGTGAATCGTTTTGCCTATTCCACGTCTTGGAAGATAACTAAATACCACATCTTAATAACTTGTTGATATAAATATTTTTTTAACTATCTACTCTTTTTCTACTTATTTTGATACTTTATCTACTGTCTCGAAATCCGACAAAAAACGGAGATACATGCACTGTCTCGAAATCCGACAGGAAACGGAGAATGGAGTGAGAGTGTGATGAGATGTGGACGGTAATCTCTATATATAATAAGACAGTAAAAATATTTTGTCTGTACATTTAGTAATTTTGACTGAAATGGATAGAGGGACACTTAAAAAGAATAATAGAAAGCAAAAATATTTTTTTTNGACAGACAGACAGACAGACAGACAGACAGACAGACAGACAGACAGACAGACAGACAGACAGACAGACAGACAGACAGACAGACAGACAGACAGACAGACAGACAGACAGACAGACAGACAGACAGACAGACAGACAGACAGACAGACAGACAGACAGACAGACAGACAGACAGACAGACAGACAGACAGACAGACAGACAGACAGACAGACAGACAGACAGACAGACAGACAGACAGACAGACAGACAGACAGACAGACAGACAGACAGACAGACAGACAGACAGACAGACAGACAGACAGACAGACAGACAGACAGACAGACAGACAGACAGACAGACAGACAGACAGACAGACAGACAGACAGACAGACAGACAGACAGACAGACAGACAGACAGACAGACAGACAGACAGACAGACAGACAGACAGACAGACAGACAGACAGACAGACAGACAGACAGACAGACAGACAGACAGACAGACAGACAGACAGACAGACAGACAGACAGACAGACAGACAGACAGACAGACAGACAGACAGACAGACAGACAGACAGACAGACAGACAGACAGACAGACAGACAGACAGACAGACAGACAGACAGACAGACAGACAGACAGACAGACAGACAGACAGACAGACAGACAGACAGACAGACAGACAGACAGACAGACAGACAGACAGACAGACAGACAGACAGACAGACAGACAGACAGACAGACAGACAGACAGACAGACAGACAGACAGACAGACAGACAGACAGACAGACAGACAGACAGACAGACAGACAGACAGACAGACAGACAGACAGACAGACAGACAGACAGACAGACAGACAGACAGACAGACAGACAGACAGACAGACAGACAGACAGACAGACAGACAGACAGACAGACAGACAGACAGACAGACAGACAGACAGACAGACAGACAGACAGACAGACAGACAGACAGACAGACAGACAGACAGACAGACAGACAGACAGACAGACAGACAGACAGACAGACAGACAGACAGACAGACAGACAGACAGACAGACAGACAGACAGACAGACAGACAGACAGACAGACAGACAGACAGACAGACAGACAGACAGACAGACAGACAGACAGACAGACAGACAGACAGACAGACAGACAGACAGACAGACAGACAGACAGACAGACAGACAGACAGACAGACAGACAGACAGACAGACAGACAGACAGACAGACAGACAGACAGACAGACAGACAGACAGACAGACAGACAGACAGACAGACAGACAGACAGACAGACAGACAGACAGACAGACAGACAGACAGACAGACAGACAGACAGACAGACAGACAGACAGACAGACAGACAGACAGACAGACAGACAGACAGACAGACAGACAGACAGACAGACAGACAGACAGACAGACAGACAGACAAGAAATTCAAAAAAAAACTTTTTGCTTTCTATTATTCTTTTTAAGTGTCCCTCTATCCATTTCAGTCAAAATTACTAAATGTACAGACAAAATATTTTTACTGTCTTATTATATATAGAGATTACCGTCCACATCTCATCACACTCTCACTCCATTCTCCGTTTCCTGTCGGATTTCGAGACAGTGCATGTATCTCCGTTTTTTGTCGGATTTCGAGACAGTAGATAAAGTATCAAAATAAGTAGAAAAAGAGTAGATAGTTAAAAAAATATTTATATCAACAAGTTATTAAGATGTGGTATTTAGTTATCTTCCAAGACGTGGAATAGGCAAAACGATTCACGTCTTTCTCCACTTACAATTGTGTTTTCTAACATATTCGATGCCGCGTTTTTTACAAAAAAAAATCTATAATATTACATAATATAACATATCTTTGAAAAGGAATCGATTGTGAACTATTGTGTTCAGTCAAGAACGTATAAACAGCACAAAACGGGCTTTATTTTATATCTACATATTTAAGAAGTCCTTAATTGTATTTACTACTAGCGATCCACGAGCGGCTTCGTCCGCCTAAATTTATTTACATAAATTGTAGCGTTTGTACTTTTCTGATGTAAAAGTTATATTATTGTAAAGTTTCACATAAATCCATTCTGTAGTTTTTGTGTTAAAGTGGAACAAACAATCCCCACAAATTTTCACATCATGATTTAAGTAGGACTGAGTTGATGTTACTTTCCAACAAAAAGGTAGTAGCGTCAAGATAAAAATATATTTATTTATATTTATCATATGTATTATTTTGATATACAAGCTATATCAATAACAAATTTCATCTAAATGCGTTCAGTAGTTTTTCCGTGAAAGTCAAACAAATATTAATCCTCACAAATTTTCACATTTATCATATAATTTTAGTAGGAATGACTTGTTGATACTTCCTAACAAAAAGGCGGTAGCGTCAAGATAAAAATGTATGTATCTACATTTAATATAGTTATAGGCTGACCCTTTATTATTAGTAAAAAAAGCTTTTTAGGTTTTTCTAGGACATATCAGTGTAAACAAAATAAACACTTAACCTGTATAAACCTTTTAGTTAGAGGAAGTGTCAGTCCACTACCACTTAGAAAATGGATGTCCTGTTTCCGTTTCCGTCTGGCGTATCAAAAGGAGCATTCAACCTCTTTGCAAATATTTATAATGTATAGTAAACAATCATTTTTAATGTATAGACGATTTGGATGTTTGGATTTTATGGTTGTTTAAGTATTTAGGTTTTTGAAGTACGATTAGTGATGTTATATTTTGTTTTGTTTGTATTTTTATTTTTTTTTCTTTTATATTCAGGCACGTTTTTCTATACTTTGCTTTTTACCAATACGCGACACAATGTTGCTGGCCGAAAATTATTTAAAAAAAAATTATTACATAATTTTAATATAATCCATCACGCCACCTCGCAGGTATGTCACTGTAAACGTGATGGGAGGATTCGATTTCCACTTACGGCATAGGTTTTTTAAAATGTTCTTGATTTGATATAAAAAAAATGTTTTATGCCGGTTGTAACTTTTTATTCTCCTCTGGTTGAATGTCTTAATGTAACTCTTTATTGGCTTTGTAAATAAAATAAAGACATTTGTACATATGCGCAGCGTTGAATTTCGCACTTATGTTTATAAGAATATGAATATTTGGTGGCGCGTGGGGAATCGAGTGTCTTAACACTAGGTTACCTCTGTATACCCTTTTATATGGGAGATACATTGTCAGAGTCAGATTGAACGCGTTATCGTTAGGAACTACTGATTGAAATAAAAGAAAATGTCTTGGATATGCTATTTATTCGATGCAATGCGTACTGTTCACCTGGTGGTAAGTGATCACCGTCACCCACGACCCCGTGTAACACCAGAGGAGCTATAGATCTGTTGCCGGCCTTTAAGGTGGAGATAGACGCGATTCTTGAAAATTTCCAAGTGGTTTTGATCTCGAAACGCTGCCGCTGGTAGTCCAATCTAAGGTTGCGTGGTGCGTGGAAGGAAGTTTCTACGAAACTGCACACTAGTGCAATGCCACGTATCCAGATGGTGTGAATGATATTTGAGGTACCTTGAGTACTTCTGTGTAATGTGTTATACACAACTTAGTCATAAGCCCGCCTTTGTGCATTTTGTCTTAAAAAGTTACTCTATTGTATCTTTTCAAGTGTGCAATAAATATTTTATCTATCTATCTATCTTAGTAATTTTCAATTGACTTCTTGTGTGTTTTTTTGGCTCCACATTGCATCTTGCAAATATCAGAGTAGGCTCAGGAAATCTAGTGGTAAGACATTCCATTCTCATTTAGACACTTCCGCTCCCCACTTTCCGCAGAATTCTTTAGAAATTGGGCGTTGAGTAGCGGAACTATTAAATATTTCATTTCTCTGATCGGGAATCGAACCCACAACCGTCGCCTCACAGTACAAAAGTAGTAGTAGACAAAATAATATTCAAAATTATCTCTATTCAATATTTCTCGTAAGCACCTTCAATTCTAGACCCGAGGGAGTTACTTTAGAATACTACCCGACTTTTCAAATAAACGAGTGAAATAAATAATAGCAACATCCAACGCGAATTTTCTTGGGAGAAGCGAAAATAAATTGACAATTGAAAAAGTGGACTGCGATTTCTTCGCACTTATTCCAAGAGTACCAAGTAGTTGTAGCTTGACCATTTCATAGGAAAATCGTCTTTGAATTTAAAGCGCGAAAGGCTAAAATTGTATTCATTTTTACATCTGGACTGGGCTCAAATGTATTGAATAGGATCGCTTTTAAGATTCATCGTGAAAAATGGCAGTATCTCGAAGCATGCACGTACGTTATTCCTTTTGTTTTGTGTTAGTTTACTTGACTAAATTGGTCATTGCTCGGTGTGAATAAGCAAGAATAATGATAGGTTCCAAGAGCAGAGAGCAGCTATATGTATTTTCTGCCATGGTAGAGAAGGCAGAGGGTACGTAAGATATTCTGTTCCGTGGCGTATCTTTTAATAGTCCATATAACGTAAAAAAACCTATCTTCTCATATGGGCTCTACGTTTCTTCGTATTTCTCTTAAGTATAATCTGCAATAGCAAAAAGCATATTTAAGCGTTAATTTAAACTGTATTTTAATATTTATACCCTGATTGCAGAGGGATACGACTTTAGAAACAATCTTAGTTTCACTTCACTTTACTTCTTTATTAATGGCTTTCGAACAAGCCAAATGAAATCTATCTAGTTCTAGTCCCATAAAGTGAATAAATTAAAAAAAATTATTTAATCAACCAAACTCAGTACTGTTGTCTCCACTGTTCTCATACATAATTATGGTGAAGAATAACGGATATAACAGGGTGGATAGTAAGAATCTAATATTAAGATACTCTGTTCTCTACTTTCTGATAAATTTGACTTTGCGGGTTGAGTGGTGGAACTCAACGCCGCTCTTTATCTTGTTACCATTGCGCCACGACGGCTTCATTGGTATCATGATTATAAATTTTTAAATAATTATAATCTTTAACAAAAGAACCGACATCTTCGATTTTAATCGGATCCCATAATCAGAACCTAATCAAACTTATATCAAACTACTCTTGAAGTGTAACTTTTCCAAAAAAAAAAAAAAAAAATAATCATCGTAATCGGTTGGCGTGATATTGAGTGATTTGTCCATTTGTGGCGCACATACTTAATACAAATTTAAGACATAAGTATTAAGTGATTTTTCTCATGGACAACTTTGTCAAGAATGGGCCGAATTAAAGAAAGTAAATATAAAAAAAACTGTCGAATTGATAACCCTTCTCCTTCCCTTAGAGAAGTCGGTTAATAAAAAAAAGTCACAATTAAAAATAGTTAAGTATTTATTTTTCTGCCTTTATTTATTTAAACTTTATTTTAACCATAACAACTGCTATACAGACAAAAAAAAGAAGAAGAATGACAAACAAAATAATAATAATAATACAACAAGATCAAACATGCAAATAATCTTACTATACATTGACAAAGCATACATTAAAACAAAGTGTACAGCAGTGTGACGTTAAAAAAGGTAGGCCACTCAGCATAGATGTTGGCATATGAGCAACCATACTCAGTAATACCAACGCTGATTTTCAGTGACCGCCTAGAAAAAGACGCGCCTGCGAACGGAACTGTTTAATAAACACAATAAAAGAAACTATTCTGTCCTATACATTTTTCTGTTATAGCTTTTTATGCTATTTAGATATAATATAAATAAAATATAATATAAATAAAGATATTATCAACATATACATACGCATTTTTTATAATAGATACAGTATTAGGCTTTCATCATAAATCAATATAAATAAAGATAGAAAAAACATTATTTCTTTAACAAATATATGGTTTTTTGTATATTTAATAGATTGTTTCTTAATTTTAATTTAAAATTGGTAACGCTAATTTATTTGCCTGATTAACTCGCTTAGAATGAGGATGCCCCCCACATTAGAGAATGAGGACGCCCCCACATGGCGAAACACAACGCCGTGCAGAATTAAAATTTATAAACATAAATACATTTAAAGAGGCCAGTCCTTGGATCCCCACTCGAGGAGATGAAATATTTATTTAAATTTATATTTCCATTTCTTCGTCTGGCGTCGAGGTAAAGCGCGGTGTTGCAATGCCTCCAGAATTTGGCAGAAAGTGTGGAACGGAGTGTCTTAACACTAGGTTCCCTCTGCCTACCCTGCTGTGTGCGGGATACAGCGTGAAGTTGTATCCCGCACCCATTATTATTATTTAATAATGAATTTGATATTTTTTTATTGAAAGGCAGAAAGAGTTAGCCTCTATCATAGCGCAGTGAACATTTTTAGACTGTAAATGCGATAATTGTGGGTTGGATGCCCGCGTCGGGAAATTGCGTTTTCCGCTTTTGTATAATTCAAATTAGGAATATAAATTTAATAAATAATTAAATTGCGCATAGTTTAGGCGCAGCGGGATGGGAATCCGTGCTTTTTGGATAATATCCAAGCGGTATCCAAGTTTTATTATTTGCGACTCTCTTTTTACAAAGTGGATATTGTTTTTTAATATTCATTTAGGTAGCAATTTTAAGTTTTAAATAATTACTAGCATTTGATATGTTACGTGCCTATAATTTTAGGGACCCTATATTTTCCCATTCCGGTAGAAAAAGCGCGGCGTTGAGTTCCGTCACTCAATGTGAAATGTCACGAAAAATTAGATGGGAAATTGGGAACGGAACATCTTAAGACTAAGTTCCCTCTGCCTACTCTGCTATATTCGGAATACAGCGTGACGCGTGATATAGGTACATACATAATTTAATGATAAAATTCTATAAATAAAACCCTAAAATGTATTTAAATATTTTAATACAATTACATTTTTATCTACCGCAAAAAATACTTTTAATCATTTGGTTAAGAACTTTCTATTTTCACTTTGAAAGAGATCCTATTAACTGCGTCTAGCGAAGCCTTTTGTCTGACGTTGGCCGGATGTACTTTTATAATGTCACTTACACACTTTAATCTTTATAATCGATTTTTTTATGTATTTTTTGTTTAACTTCACATTGTATCGCACATTTAGCAGGGTATGCAGAGCTTACCTAGTGTTAAGACACTCTGTTCCCCCATTGTAAGTTGAATTTTCGAGTCATTGCGTGTTGAGTGGCGGAATTCAACGCCGCACTTTTATCTTAATACCAGAGTGAAGAAAATGAAAATATTAATAAATAATAATTCATTTCCCCGAGTGGGAATCGAACCCACAGCAATCGCGTTACAGTCACACGCTTGTGCCCCTGCACCATGATGTCCTCTTTATTGTGATATTTTTTATTACAATTTTTTATTATTAAAAATAGGCCTATTGCTGTCGTAGCACAGCGGCGTAGCATCTAATTATAAATGTAACGGTTCTGGTTTCCTACAGCGGATAATTAATTATTTCCAATTTCTCACTCTGGTAACACTTTACCACATTATGCGGCCGGTATTAAGTTCCGCCACTTAACACACCAATGTCTGAAAAAATATCGAAAACTGGAGAACGAAGTGTCTTGCTCCAAGTTCAACCTCTGTACGAGTATATCTTGTTGTATACGGAAGACAGCGTGAATCTAAAAAAATAGAAAAAAAAATTAATACTTTCTTATGTATTTTTAAGTTTACTTTAGAGTTTAGAGGATACTATATACTTATTACCTATATTTATATATGTATGGAACTGTCCACTTGACAATTTACCCTGCACGGGAAACACGGATATTATAAAGAAAAGACACTTTTGTATTTAAAATATTCACCATCTCCTCGGCTATCCTATAATAGAGGGACGGTCTTACCTTTCGTTCAAATATCAAAGAGATTGAGAGCCTTTGATAAAAAAAGGTTCGACTTTATACAATCTAAAGCGATTTCTAGCGGTTTCCAATTCTTCGGTTAAAACTGCGACTCTTAGTGTAATAGGATATTTTAATATTAGTTTTATATTTGAAACCGTTACTGCATAGTTGGTAAGTAATAGGACTAGGCTGTAAATTCAAATTTTCATTTCTAATGCTCTAAGCATCTAGCTCTAAAATTTAAGAGATGTAGGATAGAGGGTACCTAGTGTGAGGACACTCCAGAGGATAAATTTATGTTTATAGAATTTTTTTTTCCGCTTCACGCTGTATCTCGCAGAAATATAACAGGGTAGGCAGAGGGAACTCAATGTTCTCTCTGCCCACCCTCTTATCGCCGAATTTTCGGGGCATTACGTGTTGAGTGGCGGAACTCATCGTCGCAGTTTGGCATGTTACCAGACCAAGAAATGAAAATATTAATAAATAATAAATAATTCACTCTCCCGAGTGGGAATCGAATAAACAGCCGTCGCGTTTACCGTCACACGATCTATAAATTTATATATTGTAATAGTCACAAAATATATATTTAATTTTATTTTCCATCCATTTTTTATCATCAAAGTTAAATATCAAAGATAATGTAAGCCGGTTCTAATACCGAAGATTATGTCGATATACTGACATTTAGGGGACACCATTACGTGCCTAATGATTTAGAACTCTTAGGGGAATTCGTGTATCGTTCTGATATCTTTTACTCGTTTTTAATAAAAATGGAAGTTTGTCATTTTTGTATAATTTTTGGTCACCAAATCTATGGTTTATTAAATATTTTTGTTTTTGGGAATATTTTGTTTTGTTTTTAATAAGTCTCTTTCTTAATTTTTTCTTAATTTGAGTTATAATAGTTTATACAGAGGCCAATATTCTACTTGGTATAAACCTTCGAAACAAATAAATAATAGAGAAATAATAAAAAAATAAAAGATTACTTGTAGCTTATAATTTCAGGCAAGTTTGTATGGGATACACAAACTTGAAAAAAGAATAAAAAAAATTATGATTTTTTTTAAGATACGTTTAAATCCATTTAATAATTTTGAGACTCATATATCTTCTCCTCCTTATATATCAATACCCATCGGTAATTTCAAAATAACCATGTTTTACACGATACGAAAATACATTCAAACAATTTAAAAATGTTTGTCTGTTTGTCTTTCAGTTTATCCGATGTAATCTTCGGAACAGCTGAACAAATTTTTATGGGACTAACACTGAAAGGTAGAAGAGATGGTGGCGCAACGTGTAGGCTATTTTTCATTACGGAATTCACGCGGGAGAAACTGCGTTTGCCATGCGCATGAGTCTTATAGCCTTCCTAGATAGATGTGAAATATGTACATTTTTCTATTAAATACGACAATTTAAATTAAGATTTTTTTAGTGCATTTCAGATAACCAACCTTAATTAATTATAATAAATCTTTCTTAATGTTAGCAAACTAGTGTAAAGTAAGTAAAGGGTAGATATAGGTGAAAAAGACTATAAAAGCAATGGAATTATGTCAATGGTTATGGGTTCGATCCCTTCTCGAGGAAGTGAAATATTTATTTACATTTATATTTTGAGGCAAAGCGCGGCGATGAGTTCCGCCAATGAACACGCAATGACTCGCCAGAGCTCGGCAGAAAGTGAGAAACGAAGTGTCTTAACACTAGGTTCCTTCTGCCTACCCTGCTGTGTGCGGGATACAAATATAGACAATATATGCTTTATCTTTCTTTTGAAAATGTTAACAGCTTCCGATTTCTCACACTTACATTTGTGGTTATATAGATCAATATTTTTTTTTTCAATTTCACTTTCTTTCCCATATGTAGAGGGAACCTAGTGTTAAGACACAATGTTCCCCACTTTCTGTCCGAATTGCGAGACATCCAATTGCGTGGATTGGAGAACTAATGCCGCGCTTTGACTTGCTACCATAACGAAGAAATGAAAATAACTTGTTCCTCCGAGTGGGAACCGAACCTAACACCGTCACTTTTACAGTCAGGCGCTGAACCACTGCGCCACGAAGGCTTCTAAGCTTAAAATGTATTATTAAAAAAAGCAGGCAACTGATATTTTAAAACTTTTTCGGTACTTCTTTAGTTTTAGAAATGATTGAGTTGAATTTAAAATACGAATGCAGAAAATTCATATTGAAAACTGAACTAAGAATTTTGAGGATAATAAAAACTGTAATATTTTGTGAAGCCACAATTTTTTAAATCAAAGTTGTCTAGCATATGAATATAGGGTCATATTAATTTTCTAAATAATTATTATACTAATCGACTAATCCTACTTATATTACAAATGGGAAATATTGTGCTGGATTGATGTTAGCTCTTCTTTCACGCGATACCTTCCGATTGGATTTAGACGAAAGTTTTCAGTAATATAATTTATACATTTAAAAAATACATAGGCTACAACTTATGTAAATATTTTGTAAAGTTTGCCTATAACCCCAATTTGAGAATAACAATTTAAATTAAACTATTTAACACCTTTGGAAACCCGACACTTTCGAACATTTTGCAGTAGTCCGTGGTCACGGGTAGACTGAGATGGCATTCGTCTATGAGTTGACATAATTATTATATCAAACTACCGCCAACGATTTCTTAATCTTGCAGAATGAGCTGATTGTATCTTGCATTGTGGTATAGTGGGTTTGAAACTTCAAAGATTTTATGAGTGGGTCCTAGGTGAAAGAATGTTTCCAACCGTCCCCTCTGTTGATATCAGGATGTTTTAGTATTTCAATAGCCTCTCGGATCATTGTTGTTTTCCTTAGGAAGGATTTGGGGTTTATCAAACCCGCTGTAATGGCTGGGTTTATCTATTCTACAGTATGATCACACACAGTTGACTTCGATATATACAAGCCTATTCTTGACATCGGAGATGTATTTCTTCACCCTAGCACCGATGCCTCTCTTGTTTGGTTGATGTATGATAATTCACAATCTAGTTTGTATACACTTGCACTTTGTAAAGGAATATTACTTTTCGCTGGTTTCAAGAATTGGCTCATTTTCTTGTTAGGCTTAAATATGGTTTTTATGGAAGCTCTTCTTAAGATATTGCCAATCCTACACATATGATGGAAGTGCCAGCTGCCTCTACTGTGGGTGGCTTGTTGGTCTTCTGACGACGCTGGCGGGGAACTGGCTTTAGGCTCTGGCTATTCTGATGAACCATTTTTCACCTGTTTAAGCTCGTCCTTTAGGTGTTCAGCGTCGCAGAGGTGGTGAAGGGATGGTTCTGTGAAACAAAGATTGGCCAATGTTAGATAAATGTGTAGGTGGTGAGATTTACCATTGAGGCGTGGATTTCCTATACACCGTGTGGCCTATTGTACCATTAGGATTTCTTATGACTAAAACATCGGGGAAAGCTAAGGATTTATTTACCTGAAAAATATTTGTTTCGAGGTAGTTACTAATTTAGAATAACACATTTTTGTAACATGACTTTCTTTTAGTTATAAGTATACATTTTGAAAGTAAAAAATAGAATAAAATTTAGGCTTTCATATTCTTTAGACAATCCTCTTGTGCAGAACTAACGATTCGTAAACTCGGATCATTGCTTCAGAAACCAACGCAATTTATGCTGTCCAAAGTAAATCACATGGGTCAAAAATTTCTTTGCTAACTAACCTTCACAAATTTTACTTTGGAAATTTTAACTAAATTTGAAGGTCATTATTTTGATATGTATTAAATTTTATTTTTACTAATGTATTATAATTTACTGATACACTGAGGCTAGTCGTGGCGCAGGGGTTCAAGAGTGTGACTGTAAATACGATAGGTAGTAAATTCGATTCCCGGCCAAGGAAATTTATTATTCAATATTTTTATTCCTGAGGCCGGTCGTGGCGCAGCGGCACGAGGTGTGACTGCAAAATCGACTGGTTGTGGGTTCGATCCCCACTCGAGGAGATGAAATATTTACTTAAATTTATATTTCCATTTCTTCGCTCTGGTGTCGAGGTTAAGCGCGGCGTTGAGTTCTGCCACTCAACACGCAATGCCTCCAGAATTCGGCAGAAAGTGGGGAACGGAGTGTCTTAACACTAGGTTCCCTCTGCCTACCCTGCTGTGTGCGGGATACAGCGTGAAGCTGATTTATTTATTTATTTTTATTTTTATTCCTTCGCCAGTGTTGACTTCCGCCATTCAAATCACAATAGGAACGGAGTGTTTTAACATTTGTCTCCCTTTGTCTATTCTCTTACATGGGGTTTACAACGAAAAGCTGAAAAAAATGTATAGTCATGTAGTTTAGAGTTAATTGTGCTTTAATTTAGCAGGATAAGTTATGAAAACCATTTTTTACGTGTACATATATCAATAGTAATTTCTATGAACACCAACTTAAACAGAGCGTGTACGTGAAATAATGTAGAGAAAATAATTCAGAAGTCTGTCTGATCTGAGAAAAATGTATAAAAATACGATGATTTTAGGAAAGATTTATTATTTATGGTAATACAAGAAATATTTATACTACTTTTATTTTAGTCTTCTTCAAAAATTCTATGATTTCAGAGCTCTTTCTTTTCTTTCTTTCTTTAAAGGCAATAGTGGAGAATGTATGGAAATAATTTATATTTTTGTATATATAGACCAAACTACTTGTCCTAGAAAGTTGAATTTGGCTGTAAAAGAAAATTTCTCGAAATTCCTAAGAAAATGGGAAAAAACGAGATATTCCATTTTACGTCCTAAGCATGCCTACGCAAATAAGCTTCGGGCGACTAATCAAATAAAATTACTCTAATATTTAGATAAAAAATATGGAAAAGTAAAAACATACTAAAGTAGCAAACGTAAGTTAATCATAATATCAGATCGTATATGTGACAGGGCTCGAAGGAATTTCTCTATACGATATAACCTACTTAGAACTAGAAGTAAAAAGCAAACGTAGCTTTTAGATCATGTTAAAACGTGAGGTGAAATCTTGAGACATTATTTACAATATTGAATTAGTTCTATGTCTTCTCATAACCTGTTTTGGCTCGAGGCCTGATTACAAAGTTTGTTTTGTTTATGAAGCCTAGCTTATTGCCTTTACGTAGGGTAAATACTTATTCTATAATAGAAATTGTAAATTGTAACATTATTTATTTCTTTTTAGAGCTCTACAAATTTAGTAGTGTCTTCGCTTTCCGCTTTCCGCACGAACTAAATGTTGGGTGGTGAAACTTATCACTGGAAGTCATTTGTATTACGAGAATGGGAAAAAATGTAACGAAAAATTTGAATATATCATCTCTCCGATGAGAAACGAACTCATAACCTTATCCTTACCTGATCACAATTTCATTTTTAATAAAAGACATAAAGACGAAAAGCTATATAATATATTTTTTTAGCTTCACGCTGTATCCCGTACATAGTAGGTGAATTCTTAACGCATTGGCGATGAGTGGCGGAATTCGACACCAGCTTTTTTATCGTTACCAGGACGAGAAAATGAAAATATGAAATATTACATTCCTTCGAGTGAGAATCGAACCCATAATCACGTCTCGTTTACAGCCGCACGCGTGTGGCCATGCACACGAACATCTAAATAATTTTCTAGATTTTTAATTACAGAGTTTTGTTGGAGCCATATATCAATGTCTCGGGAGATGGATTCATCTGAACGTGATACGTCTACTTCTAATTTGTGAAGAGCGATTGTAAATTAGATGAAATAACTTGATTATTTAAATTAAAGTCAAAGTGTTGAATATTTTAAAAGATATATTTTTTTAATGAGTTAACGATGGAATCAAAGGGATTGTGTAAATTCGGCGTGTCTGTTTATGTGTTTATCTGTACGTGGCATCGTAGCTCCCAAACGTATGAATCGATTTAATTTCGTTTTTTTCTGTTTGAAAGTTGACAATCGAGTGTGTTCTTAGATCAGAACTTCCAGAATTAAAAAAAATATGATCAGCCATTTGATGATTATCAGCTTTATTCGGATAGTTTTTTTATATATTGAAACTTTTTGTGATGGGGGTTTTTAATTTTTTTATATTTATATGGTGAAAAAGGCAAATAAAAGGAATATAATCAAATATCGTGTATGAGTTACATAATATCTATAATATACATATAAATGAACGTCATTGTCCTTCAAAGTCTAGGTGTAAGTTTAAAAATATAACGAGTAAGAGAGATTTTAGTCTAATTTTGAAGCGATTTTTAAGTACGAAAATAAGAGTATATGATTTTGATGCATAAAAGATTAAAAAATGTTTCAAATAACAGACAGACGGAGACATTTAACTTTAATTTTGATTATATGACCTTTTAAAATATTTTATTTTGTCGATATAACGATAAGAAGATAAAAATTAAAAATCGTATAAATATGTATAAGTTGTATTTCTCAACTACAAATGTCTTTATGAAGGTTTGATGGAAGGTTAGATAATTATGATTGAATGATTTGTTTAACTTTGCGTTGTACCTATTCCGCAAAACCTACCCTACCCCCTACCTACTCTAGGTAGGGGAAACTTGAGAACCTAGTGTTAAGACACTTTCGTTCTCGATTTTTCGCTGAATACTCGAGGCACAGTGTTACCGTTAGAAAAGAAAATTAAAAAAATTAAATCAAAATTAAATCAGCTTCACGCTGTATCCCGCACACAGCAGGGTAGGCAGAGGGAACCTAGTGTTAAGACACTACGTTCCCCACTTCTTCTTCAAAAAAGAAAATTATTCTAAAAAAAATATATATTTAAAAGTTGTGTTATGTGGTTATTTCAAATACCTGCCTGTATGAAATAACCACAACTTGTCACCGTTAAATGAATACTGGTAGGATAAAAGGTATTAACTAATTACATATAAAACATTTAAAATTGAACTGAGGGTTCAAATTCCACAATAAATTAAATTACTAGTCGTCTTTCAGCTATTTAAATAAATAATCAATCAACCATTTGCTCCCGGCTGATATGTGATTGGCAGCTTCACGCTGTATCCCGCACATAGCAGGGTAGGGAGAGACCCTAGTATTATGACACTCCATTGCCGACTTTTGAATTTTTGGAGGCATTGCGTGTTGAGTGGCGGGTTCGGGCATGTATTCGTAGCAAAAACCGTCGAAAGTGACGTTGATGTTGCGCACAGTGCGAAAGCGATAAGCGAAAAGTGAGCGATGTGAGCGAAAAGTGAGTGATCCGCATGCATAAATTGTCGGGAAGCTCGTTTTGGCTGAACTTAATTCCAGACAAAAATTAAAATAATTCAATCAATCAATCAAAAACACTTTATTGCACAAAAACATAAAATCAATAAAATTTGTAATTTTAGTACAGTGCAAAAGCGGCCTCATCACTATAAGTGATCTCTTACAGGCAACCTATATAATTCATTGTACCGAAAGGAAATCGAACCCATGTTTATCGTGTTTCTAGTCAGACGGCCATGTAAACATAGTCATATCTCGGTAAGTTTAAAAAATAAAGATAAATTTCATGATAGAACGCATTTTGAAACAAATTTAATTCGACACCAACATATTGAATGAATACAAATATCCACATATTTCACAGTTCAAGAACAGATGCTAAAATATTTTATTTTACTTCCATATTTTTTGCTCGTTTCCTTTTCAAATAGCTTCAAAACTTCGACTTTGGAACGTTTTACTTACTTTGTTTTTATTTGCGGATAAATTCTTTTTATATAGATTTTTTTAGATTGAAAATGCTCAGTAATTGTCTGTAACGATCGTAAAGATGAATGTTTGAATCTGTTTGTTCTTTAAATCTTTTGAATAAGATATTTGCTCTATTGCGGCGGGAGTCGCCTTGGACTCGGATTTTACGGTTCTAAATAATATAATACGATTTAAATTGCTTTTTCAGCTATGGCGAAGTGGATAACATTTTGCAATTAAAGTGTGAGTTCAAATATAGAAGAAATTTAATATATTACTATATGTTCATATTTCCGAATGTAAAGGCCGTCGTTGTCCAGTGTGACAACGCCTGATTGCAAACGCGAAGACTGGGTTTGACCCCTACGCGAGGGAATGATTATATTTAATTTATTTATTTCCCCGTTCTGGTAAACAAGTCTCGCAAAGCAATGTTTAGAAATTAGGCGGCAGGTGGAAGGCGGAGTGTTTCAACACTACGTTTCATCTGCTTACCCTGCAATATGCGGGGTACAGCGTGAAGCTAATAAATTAATTTATTAAATCAAAAATCAAATAAGCTTCAAGCTGTATTCCGCACACAGCAGGGGAGGCAGAGTTTCCTCTGCCTCCCCTGCTGTGCCTAATGCTAAGACACTCCGCTCTCCACTTTTCGCCGAGTTCTGGAGGCATTATAGAGTGGCCTCACAACTCAACCCCGCGCTTTGCCTCGACATCAGAGCGAAGAAGTGAGAATATAAATGTAAATAAATATTTCATTTTTTCGAGTGGGTATCGAACCCACAACTAGTCGATTTTACAGTCACACTTCGTGCCCCTGCGCCACCACTGGCCTTTTTCTTTATTAACAGTACAAAATTACTATAAACATTTAAAACATATTCTTATATAGAATATAAAAGAACATATTATAGTAATTCCTAGTTTTTTGGGTTCGCTTAGTGAAACACAGTTTAATAAGAAGTGCATGTGAAATTTGCATAGTATTTTTATGGAAAGGAAAAATAACGCCAAAAGCGTTGAATAGATCGTAGTGCACTTGCGCCGTCTGGTATTTTTAGCGGTACAAAAGCTAGACCAGAGCGAAAATATGATGAATATTAACTTGTTTAGCTTTCTATTTCCTACGTTTTTTAAAATTAGTAAGCGAAAGATGTTGTGGCAGTTTTCTCCATTCTTCTACTTTAGTAAAATAAATAAATAAATTGATTTTGACTGTGTATTGTAAATATTTACAGCTGTACAGTAGGGTAGGCACGGTAGGTAGAGAGTAGCTAGTGTCTAGGAACGGAAAGCCGAGAACGGAGTGTCCGCTGAATTGGAAACGTTACGTGTTGAGTGGTGGTATACAACGGAGTCTTAGTAATGTGATCCCAGTAAAACCCTATTACTAAGACTTCGTTGTCCTACCGTCCGTCTGTCTGTCCGTATGTTAACATGCTATATCTCATGAACCGTGATGATAGTTGGACAGTTAACCTCTTTACAGATGATGTATTTTTATGCTCGTTTTTATATGTACGGAACCCTTTGTTTGCGAGCCCGACTCGGACTTGGTCATTTTTTCTTCCGAGTGCGAGGAAGTGAAAATAATTCATTTCTCCAATAGGAGAACAATTCTTAAACATTTACATATACAGTCGTATTGTGAGAATTTTTATATATTTGCCTGGACTGGAAATTGAATCTGCTATCTTTTAAAAAACGCATCTTTTATCACATTATGCTATACGTTTAGAGCTCTCTAATGGTTAATTTCAAATCCAGTTAGCTTAAACCACAAATGCCTATTAATTACACAAGTTAGTCAGTACTAATTAATGCAGGAATAGGTATTTATATAGGTATCCGCTAGGAAATACCTATTAAAATACTGCGAAAAGGAGTTAATTTAATATATGTATATTATTTACGTGAAATATATATATATATATATATATATATATATATATATATATATATATATATATATATGTATATTTTAACTACATGCTGTAATATATATCTTGCAGAGTGTTGTCAGAATTTGAGATACTGTGTGTTAGGCAGAGAAATATATAAATATTTTATATTTTAAGTTGATAGAAGATATTACATTTATTATCCTATATCTTATCTTTTTTATAATACAAAGTTAATGAGAAAAAATACAGAATATGTATTGTAGAAATAGTTATAATATATTTATTTTATAATTTCATTTTAATAATGTTTCTTAATTATGTTAAAATTTCTGAATTAAATGAACTATCGCTCTAATTTTAAATTTTTAAGTATTTCAGACTGGTTCACCCAAACAGAACCCAAAGTTGTTTTTCTCTATATTATAATTTTTTTTCTAGCTTACCGCTGTATCCCGGATGTAGGCAGAGGGAACCTGGCAACCTAGTGTTAAAGCACATCATGCCAATTTAGAATTCTGGAGGCATTGCGTGTTGAGTAGCGGATCAACGCTGCGCTATACCTCGTCTCACTCAAGTGAAAATCGAATTAATATGTTGTAATTGTGTATGTATATACAATGCCATCATTTTAAAAAGAAAGCATATTCGTCAAAATAGTAAAAAAATGTAGTTAAAATAAAATATAAAAACATAAAAGCAATTTCGGCGGAGAATTGTTTCATTTTCATGAGTACACAACATTACTTATTTCATGGAAGTGAAATGTGTATTTTACATGCATGGAAAGCACATTTTTAATTTGTTTACTTAATACTATAGTTCAGTTGTTATTTCTTCAGGTGATGGGCATACTCGTAGGCTAAATATTACCTTTTTAAATGCAATTTTTGCAATGTGTAGCACATTATCAAATAATGTAACATTAAAAGGCAGAGAGAGAAACAGAGAGAGAGAGAGAGAGAGAGAGAGAGGTGGATGTGTTAAAAGTTAATAGATAAAATATATTTAATTATATTTTTATTATAAAATTTTAAATTTTCAGGACTATAACACATAGCTCTTGATCGTTGATACATTTTACCCTTGACCAGGTGGTTCCTTAACGGCCGGTCTCAATAACTTATCTACATTTTACAATCTATTAAGTTATATATATAAAGACATACTATAGATTTATATGTGTTAGACGTTTGTATATGTAATGTTAAATTTAACATAT
Organism: Heliconius hermathena; assembly: GCA_013403705.1. Lineage (NCBI taxonomy): Eukaryota > Metazoa > Arthropoda > Insecta > Lepidoptera > Nymphalidae > Heliconius > Heliconius hermathena. The sequence continues at coordinate 411,026 of JAAIXJ010001843.1, read as the reverse complement.
AAATATATTGTATTGTATGTCTGAATACAATAAATGGAACAGATTGTAAAAGATAGATACGTTATTGAGACCGGCCGTAAGTCAAAAAAAATATATATTTCTGGCTTATAACTTTTTGTTAAATTTGATATTAATCGAAATTTTTTCGAAAAAGGCAAAGAAATATGGTTTCATATTAAAAAAATAGTATTTTTTACTACAGACTCTTAAGAAAAACGCTTCTTTTCTTTCACTTGGAAGTTACCACAGCAAGGACACGTCTCCAGCTTCCGTAGCACCTCATTATATGTCGTGTCGCGGCAAGATTTGAAAACTTTAACGCAGAGTGCACTTTTTTCATTTTTGCGGCTTATACGTACACTGTCCAATAAGGAGCGCATTTCCGTCTGAAATTTTCGTGGAAAATAGAAACTGACGCTTTTGTTTTCTTAATAGACCCGTTGCGTTGTGAAGCCTGGCTCGTTCCGGGCTATTTGTTCAGAATTATTATTTTCGCGTTCAAAGAATATTTTTAAAATTAGATTTTCTAGTCGTATATGAAATTGGTTTTCACTTTAAGATATTTTATGCGTTATTGCATATTGGTATACAGATTAATAAATCTGTTTTACTTGTCTAACCAAATGTAATACCAAATGAGATACAGCGTGAAACTTAAAGTGATTATATAAAGATAATGTAAATGGAAAGAGAAACAGAAATAGAATAAATAGATATATTTCAAGGCTTGGCTATATTCACTATATTAGATTTCGACCGCCAGCTAACTACGATGCATTATCATCTAAACTGTCTAAATTTCGTCTCAATCTGCTGGGGATAATTTATTTAACATTTTATAATAAGATCTGATCTGCATTAACTAACGAGGCAAGTAAAGCGAGCATGAGCATATAAAATTTAATTTAAATTTAGCTAATATAATGGAGATGAAATATTTACTTATATTAATATTTCCATTTCTTCGCTCTGGTGTCGAGGCAAAGCGCGGCGTTGAGTTCTGCCACTCAACACGCAATGTTTCCAGAATTCAGCAGAAAGTAGAAAACGGAGTGTCTTAACACTAGGTTTCCTCTGCCTACCCTGCTGTATGCGGGGTACAGCGTGAAGTTGATTTTTTTTTGTATAATATAATTTCAACGATTTTTTATAGAAAAATGTATTATTATTATTATTAATTAGCTTCACATTGTATCCTACTAATAGCAAAATAGGCAAAGGAAACATAAGACTCTCCACACCCCACGCACAGCCCAATCTTCAAGACATTGTGTGTTAAGTGGCGGAACTCGACGCCACGTTTTGTCTTCTTACCAGAGTGAGGGAATAAAAACAATCGGTTGCTACGACTGGGAATCGAACACATAACCGTCGCGTTTACATTTAGACATTGAGCAGCTGTGCGACGATGGCCCCGACACTTATACACATATTATGTAAAAAAATCTAAAAGATTTTGTTAAACTTTATTCATACCCTACGGACATGTGGTTGGTACTTTTTATATATTTTTTTTCGATTATTAGCTATAAACTTTCCATCTGTTACTTAAACTAGGCTGAGAACTTACACATAATTAGCGTTAAGTACATAATTTTTAAAACTAACCAAGATATTTTGGTTCAATTATTTCAATCTAAGAAAATTAATACTGTTTTATTATTTTAATATAGCTATTTAATATGTTATTTATAAAAAATATAATAATTTAAATATACATTTTTATTTTTGGGGGAACCTTAAGTGTTTATAGCTGGATAGACAGATGAATAGGAAACCAAGGGTCTATAGGCCTAGCCTCTGCGTTTTTCAGTTTTTTTATTGTATTTATAGATATTGTGTTATATAATGTACATCACGCTTTGATAATCGAGACCAAAGATATATTTAAATTTTGTTTTGTGTTCTTGAAAATGGGATTCGAACCCGTGACATAGCATTCCTCTATATAAAATCAAATCAAAATAATAATATACCTCTATATAATTTATAATATTTGTTTTTGTTAAAAATCTTACGTTAATTTTGAAATAACTAGAATAATGTATAAAGATCTAAAGTATATTAAGGATTTAGTGCCCATAGAAAACTCTACTGTAGAGTAAAAATCGGAGATTTTAGCACGTAATAATTTTATATCTTCTGATTCCTCGTAGTCTTTTAAAATATCCAAGAACTTTATGTTCTTAAATATTGGATAGTAGTCGACAGAACTAGTTAAAGCCATTTGTTTCACTCCATTGTTTTTAATTTTGCTGTGAAATACTATAAATTATTTTTAGTTTCTCGGTGCATTCCGTATATAGCACCTAAAAAGACCGAGACCGAGTTTCGTAATTATATTTATTAATCAATGAAAGTCATACAACATAATTTTAGACAATATAAAAACTTCTCAAGAAAGTTGGCTAAATGAGAGGTTTTTAAAGTACAAAACATGTATAGAATTTTTTTATGCAAAGAAAAAACAACATTTGAAAAGCTACTAGGCACTTTCGCCGTCTGGAAGTTGCTTAATGGTACAAGAGTAGGCTTCAGTTTTAGTTTCCCAGAAAGTTGCTCAACGTGACTAAATTTTAAGTAAACGTGAACTCAGAAGTCTATATAAAGAATTCCATGAAATATATGAAATTATTTGTCAGTTTAGAGTGTAAACCTGCTAACTTTTAATATGTAATATTAGATCTTTACATTAACTAAAAGATATTTGTGTTCTCTATTATATGATAACTCAGGGATAACTATAAATTATTTCCTACTCTGCCAGAATAACACACGGCGTTCAGTTCCGCTATTCAATACGTAATGTCTCGAATTGTGGTAAAAACAGAGAATTAAGTGTCTTCATGCTATGTATCTCTTTCTTTATATCATGCTATATGAGGTGTAAAATATGGACCTGTAATAAAATACAAGAATATTTGTACAGATTATCTATTAAACATATGTACGTGCAATAAAAATAAAGTAACTTAACCTAGCTTCACGCTTAGCGGGGTAGTCAGAGAAAACGGAGCGCCTAACGCTACGGTCTCTACATAGCTCTTTCGCTTCGTCCACTGTCATCAACTTCTTCATACATGCCCTCCGGGGGGTCCTTATGCTTTTTACGTGACCTTCCTCCAGTATCATTGATACTGTGATTTCGAAGGTGAACCGAGGTCTCCCCCTACCTCTGTTACCTTTTTTGCCTTTCTTTCATCACTCATTCGTTCGACGTGCCCAAAGCAGCTGATCAAGTTCTCCTTCATCGTCACCGTGACATCCTCGCTAATACCTACCATTCTGTGTATCTCTTCATTCCGGATTCGATCAGCTAAGCTATCCTACGAAGAGATCGCATCTCCACAGCATTCATCTTTCTTTCATTCTTCTTTTGTACCCACGTTTTGCTGCCCTATAACATCTTAGGTACCAACACTGCATTGTGTGCGGCCAAACGCGCAGCTATGCTGACGTTTCATAAATAAAGTAACGTACAAATAATTCTTTTAATAGCTTTAAAAAAGAAAAAATTATAATTTATATAAGTACTTACAGATGACAGTACCTATACGTCAGGTACTGTCATTTATATTACAATTTTTATTTTTTAAATTTGCTTAAGCAAAGTGTGCCTCTATCGCATAAAAACACAAGTAGTTAGTAGTTTAGTACAATTATCTATCAAAATTCGCGTCTGCAGTGTGGGAGTATTTCGCACCTTGGTTCAAATAGTGTCACAATTCAAAAAAATTGAAAATCTCTGTAGGGAACTATTATTTACATTTATAGTTTATTTAATATTTCTTATTTATATATTTCAATATTGTAATTTATTTATTTATCATTTATACACATACATAAAATCATACATACGTTTAATAGGATTTATATATTTTGTAATAAGTATTCGTATTTAGTATATTTATATAAAAGCGATCGCTGCCGTCGACCGAACCGGTAAGGCGTTATAACATTTACGCCTACCCACTTGTCGACGGCATATTTTATTTATAACAGTCGATGCTTGCCACTCGATGCGCTTTCTATACGTTCCATTGTTTTCTTTATTATTTCCTTCCAAATCAGTATTTATCGTGTTCTGTTTTATATATATGTTTGTGGTTGACTTTTGTATGAACTGTGTCGTAGTTTACTATTTGTGTTCAAACTATATGTACTTTGAAGTGGTGTTGAATATACTCAGTGTAAACCGTGAGTAGACTTTTTATTCATCTCCATCAACACTACATCTCGTTTATTGTACTATTAGTTTCAAAATATCTTAAAATAGTATCTCAAGAAGTAGCATAATTAAAGCTTTACTATTTAAACTTAAATGGCACTAGTGACATAATAACAACATTTTATCTATAAAGTGACACAACTGAATATTTTTTATTTTTTTAATATATTTTTAATATATCTACTATACCATTTAAAATAGCTTCAAAAATCATAATAACTTTCTAAAAATCATATTGCAATAATTTTGTTACTTTCTGAGTTATGATCCAAAAATTGAGTGAAAAATTAAGCTTGCATAAATTTCAAACGCGTTTTTTTCGATATTTTGGTTTTTTGAATTATGACACTATTTGAGACTAGGTGCGATTTCTTGTTGTAGGCAAAAAATCATCTTTGGGAATTTTAAGCTATTCACCTATCATGGTTAATGAGATACGGCCTGGTGATAGACGAATAGATAGACAGACATCCGGAAGTCGGCAACAGAGTCTTAGTAATAGGGTCCCATTTAACCCTATGGGTACGGAGCCCTAAAAATGAGAGAAAAGAAGAGAATGGCGATATTAATAAGAAATGATATAAGAAAACATATTAGATCTGCTCTATCTATCTTGTAAATGTGTTGTTTTTATATTTAACTACAAATTGTTCGCACTTTGTCTAATAATACCCAATAATTACTATAATTATTTTATTTTCACAATTGAAAATCGAACTCACACCTATCACTTTAACTGTCATTAACAATCTAATTAAATAAGTTTCACACTGTATCCCGCAGACAGCAGGGTACGCTGAGGGAACCTAGTCTTAAAACACCCCGTTCCCCCCTTTACTCCGAATTTTGGAAACATTGCGTGTTTATTATTTAATGGCGGAACTCAACTCCGCGTGGACACCAGAGTGAAGAAATGGAGATATAAATATATTTAACTGACATACTTGCTAATAACTGCATATATGTAATAAAGTAAAAGGAAATTTATAAAAACGCATCAGCTTATAATTTAAATAGTTGCTGTAAGGACCCGTATGCAGCGCTCGTAGTGCCTCATTATAGGTCGAGGCGCTGTATTTGAAAACTTCTTTGTATGTACCGTATCTCATTTCTAGGTATTTTCCTATAAGTTTTGAAATTTTATTTTAAAGAAATTATTGATTGTTATACAGGATAGGAGGATAGCCGCGATTTCGAATTTTATTATAGAGAATGATTGTGTGTGAAATATTTTTTTAATAGAAAAAAGTAAATAAACAAAAAAAATGCTAGGTCTATTTTTATAAATAAACTCCCTATAAGTTTCGTTTAACTTTGAATATTATTACAAAACTTTGAATAATATGAGAACAAATGTGAAATGTGAGTTGAGCCCTGTCGTGGCGCAGTGGCACAAGCGTGTGACTGTAAACGTAACATGTGGGGTCGATTTCCTCTCGTGAAAATGAAATATTTAATATTTTCATTTTCTCGGTCTCGTAACGAGGCGCAGCGCGTGTAGTAGTGTAAATAGTATATAAATAATTCATATCTGAGACGATTGTGGCATGGTAGATAGGCAACATGTTACTGTAAATTCAACGGTTGTGAGTTTGATTTCCACTCATTTTCCGTTAGTATTTTTTTTCATTTTCTTGCTCTGGTAAAAAAAGACAGCGCGCCGTTGAGTCCCACCAGTCCACCACTCGACACGCAAAGCTCAGAAAACTGCTGTCCAGTTTTCTAAGCGAGTTTTCTGCGTAAGGTGTCTTAGCACCATTTTTCTCTTCCTATCCTGCGGGATACAGAGTGAAGCTAAAAAAAATTAATATACGTATAATTTTAAACCCACCCACTATATTATTTTATAACTTAAAACAATAAATATATCTTTATTTTTCTTATTCTTTTAACGTAAACCCTCTAGAATTCGGTGAACAGTAGGTAACGGAAATGTCTTAATGACAACAGAGTGCTTGACATTAACGTTTCCAGGTACCCTCTGCCTAACCTGTCTCTGTGCCTAACCTCCCTCTATGTGAATTACAGCGTAAAACAAAAAAAAAAAAAAATATACGATTATTAATTAATTTAAATGTAACAAAATTTCTATAATATTATGATTATGGTTTAACCAAAATTGCTATCAAAATTAGAAACAAAGTCAATGCATAATAATGAAGCTATGCAAATGAAATCTGCAGCAAACGTTGACCAGAATTCAGCTATTGATCGCGGTTCTCCGTTTTTGAGTACAATAAATTGATTTTAGAGCAATGTCACAATAATATTTTAGGGGATATATTAAAGAATGTTCTTAGAAAAAGACAAAGAATTAAATATAAAAGAAATATAATATATACCTACATGAAAAATACGCTGGTGAGGTTTTATTTAAACTAATTTAAAGAAACTAGTTGAGACGTTGACGACTCTTGTTTTCTGTTTCTGTAGCTCAATATCTTATTTTATCTGATTGAACTAGACAAAAAAGGAGAAGTTTTATATTTTTTTACCATACATTTTTTTATGTCCATAATTTGTGGACCGATTTTAAAAATCTTTTTATTGGGTAGGACGTACTTTCCTTTTGGTCTTTTTACCGCCAAGTAAGGATTTGATAATAGAATCCCATGGAAATTGAGAGAAACCCTTAAATATTATAGACACTGTAACAGTATGTACCTTGGGTATAAGTTAAAAATAAATAAATAAAATAAAATATGCATGGCAATACACATAAATAACATAGTTAATTATGAATAATACAAACTATATATTTATCATACCATATTAATCGAGACGAGTTCGTGTATTGTCGTCCCGAGTGTCGCGACCGTCGTTCTGTCTATATAGGTGGGTGCAGAACTCGGAAGGCAGCGGTCGAGTCAAACTGTCAAGTACTACGGTACTAATATATATGATGCACAGACTCGTACCAAATATATTATAAATATAATATAATAATTGGAAGCCTTCATAGGATCGTGCCATCATTGGCACGATCTTTTAGGATCGAATTTCTTATGAAGGCAATATATGTGTAGGAGCGACACATTATGTGGATCAAAGTGATCTTTGACCATTATTATAATATGGAATGTTGCTTGACGTCGCGGAAGCCGACGTGATGGGCTTATGCGAACTGTTATAGCGACATTAACTATGTCGTGGCTGATGCCGTTTCGCAGTACGCTCGCGGTACGTAAGCTATGCTTGTATGGCGTTGGTCATTGACATATTTTATACCACGTCTATGACTTGGTATACGATTAGTAGGTGTGTGGTGCTATTTTATGTCCCAGCTCCGGTGTATGTAGTAGTGTCCGCCTGTCTCATACGGGTGTGTGGTGCTATTTTATGTCCTGGAACTCTGGTGTATGTAGTAGTGTCCGCCTACGGTTCGAGACACGACTGTGGGGTGTGTGCCGTGCGTTTATTTAACATATCGGCCGCCTAGCGGTAGTGCGTTCGTTCCAACGACTTATATTGATCTCACAAATCAATCAACATCACGAATCACCATTCTAATACAATCTTAATATAAACAAGCGTAACAAGTACCTTCGGAAAGATCACACACAAACGTCTCGGAGGGTTCAACGATGACTGTAAAGCCACGGTCTGGTCGGAACTCACGGTGTAGGGGCGGGGCGGTGCCCGTACTCTTTCTTCCTTTTATTATAACTAGTTCGCAGTTATAGTGGAGAGGAAGATAGGACGCGCTCTTGGCTTTTCTTCGGACGAGCTTCGAGTTATGACAATGTCATATTGTCGAGTTTCCAGTTATCTAAATAACTGACACAAGAACAACTTCTGATGGCAACTATCTTATTAAAGCGATACCTTCTAATGGCATAATATAAAATTCTTAATACTGTTACCTCTGATTCTCTAAAAGATTTTGGGTTCTTCACGATCACAACTATAAACGGTTCTAACCACTAGACACATCACGAGCTAAGGCATTATTTATTGAATAATATATTCAAAGGTGTTTGGGATACCAGTTACAACACTCAGTATGTGTACGATATATTGTCTTATAATAATCATATATTGGCTTCTTGTAGTCATCATCTGATGACATTACCGACCTGATGATGATGATACGGAATACCTAGTAAAAAACTAAATTTAATCACAATTTCAGAATATTACAAAACACAAAAAAAAAATAGTTTTACCAATTTAAGTGTCTTGTATCACCCACTATGTTATACGCGACAGGCTTGAAAAGGGTAGGCATATGGTTAGGATAAGAATGCGATCCTTTCAATATATTGTTAGCTTTTACGTGTATTTTACATGATTACGAACCAACGCTAACGTAAAACGTTCCGTTAGCGTTGGTTCAGGAACAGTCAAATAAATAATAATTAAAAAAAAAACTTTTATTGTCAAGCAACATTGGCTCAGACAAAAATAAAATACAATACAAAAATGCAATACAAACAAAAATCAATTACAAACAAAATTTCAATAAAATACCTGAAACTACTTGATTCGGGTTTCACGCTTCACTCAAATGGTCAAATGGAAATTATAAAAAAATTTAAGTGCCTAAAGTAAGTACAGTAAGTTTTATTTTCTTAAAGTAAAAACAATGGATTACATAAAAACAATTAACGTATTGTGATATATCATAATTCCCATAACCTTTCTCGACAAGTGGATTTTAGTATAAATAGATTAGACTTTTTAATAAAAAACAGTAATTCCTAAGATTTGTGCGTTCAAACAATCAAACTCTTCAACTTTATAATATTAACATATGTTGTTATAACTATTACCTATCGTCGCCCCCGCGCGGCTTCTCCTGCTTCCTTTTCATTTAATATTATTTAAGTATATTTAGGGAAAAATGTCTTCTCCTGTTTCAATTTCTGTTTATTATTCTTTTGTTATATTAAAAGTTTTATTATGTATAAATAATTTTGTAATTTTTTTACTATTAAAAAATGCATATCACTTAGATTTTGTTGAAATAAGTAGTTAATTGAGCTACGCCCAAAAGAAAAAAATCTGCTTACTTATGTTGAGATTTAACGTTAAATATATTTTTGATAGTTTGGCTGGCATGATTGTTTCTAAAAAAGTGTTGCTGTTAGTTGTTATAAAATGTTTATTTTTGACATCATTGTACATTTTCGCATCATTCCATGTAAGCAGACAATTCTTAATGCTTCTACTTAATACTCTTTTTAGAGACATCCCTAATTTATTTTTCGCGGTCGGATTATGCAATCCGACCGCGAAAAATAAATTTTTGATTCACGCTGTTTCCCGCATACAACAGAACCTAGTGTTAAACTTAATTCCGTTCCACACACATCGTCCAATTTTCGAGGCACTACCTGTAGATTGGCGAGCGAATTCAGCGCTGTACTTTATTTGTTTTGTCTCGTTACAGAGCGAGAATATTAAAATGAAACATTCCCTCGAATGGGAATCGAACCCACAAATGCCGCGTTAATAGCTTAGAAGCCGCTACGCAGCGCTACGACGGCCTCTAATAAAAAAAATTCAAAATCTAAATATGTACCCATTTGAGAAACGAACCCATACCCACATTCATCATGTATATACTCAGATTCTATTTATATTTATAGCACATTGTGGTCTATATATAAAAGTTTCGACCAAGAAAAGTAATTCTGTACTCGTCCCACAATAACCAAGAGTTATATAAGTTTTCAGCTCAATATATGTTCTGTGTGTTCTGCAAGCTGTAGTCATTTATAGACCATTTATTGTTGCGAAAGGCAAAATATTGCTAAGTCTATGCTTTTTTAGGTTAACAATGTATCCCGCATATAGCAGGGTGGGCACGGGAAACTTAGTATAAAGTACCCCCTAGTTTAAAGTACACACACACACACACACACATACACGCACACACACACACACACACACTATGCCACAAAGGCCTCACGTCAATATTTTGTAACGATATATTGAAAAGGTAAAAAAATATGTTCTAAAGAAAAAAATATTAAACTGCTGCGTAAAAATGATGAAATATTAACAATATCATGAAAATATTTACAAAAAATGTTTGTTTATATCCAAACGATATTTTTAACCATAATATTTTTGTACATTTTATTTTTAGAGCTGTTAATTGTAGACTGAATATAAAAAAAAAACATATATAGTAAGTAACCCATATTTTATATCATTTTTTTGTTTATTATTTAATAATGACTTTAGTATCCCAATGAGTTCAAATACCATTCGGAAAACTTCCATTTACATTTTTAATGTAATTTAAAACGTGGCGTTAAGTTGCGCTACTCAACATGCAATGTCTTTTTTTGGTTTGATAATGGAGAACAATGTTTTGAAGTTCTTTGTGTCTATATGCGAGATAAAGCGTGAAACTGAAAATAAACCAGGCAGAGCAAGAAAATCAAAATGTCAAATATTTCAACTCCTGGAGTGGGAGTTGAACCCACAACCGGTCACGCTTACAATCGCACACTTGTTTCCCTGCACCACGATTGCCCTCAGGCATAAAGTGATTCATTCGCTTTATTTATTATCTGTAAAATGCAGACGAGAAAAATAAAAAAAAACGAAATCTAAAAAAATCTAAGCATAAAAATAAATGTAGGTCACTCGAAAAAAATGGCTTTGCATTCATAACTAACACGTAAATTATGACTTAAGATGTGCTTGACAGGTTAACAAGCGAGAGAAGCCCTGGCCCGTAGGAACAACGTGAGAAATCGTACAGTTTAGAAACACATTTGACAATTTGAATAAAATATCAGTTTTTTTTTCTTCTTTTTCTTACCTTCTAGTTGATAACACATATGGCAAGAATAAGTAGCAAGAATCTAGTGTTAAAACACTCTGTTCCCTATTTTCCAATTTTCGTGATACTACGTGTTGATTGGCGGAACTCAATCCCAGTTTTGCTGGCAGATCAAGAAAATAAAATTAAATTTATTATTTTCATTTTTACCTAACATCTGCACCACGACAGTTTTCTGGCCAAAATTGATCTTCAATGTAGCAGATGTACTGAAGTTCCATCTCTTGATGATCGTCTAAGCGCCAATTCTAATCGTTTAAGTTACGTTTACTCGTTCACTGCTTCCGATATTGTTATTACTATAATGGCCCATACAAAATTATTTTTTGTAAATATTGTAAAGTTGGCAATATAAAAAAATATGTAAAAAAAAAACCACTTGTCGAATTTTACAAATATCACTAGTCTTTATACGGGTAGAAGTTGGACGGAGAGTTAAGACACAATACTATCTGTACTCAAACTGCAACAGAACCATAGTGACACAAAAAGGTCATATTATCCCATCCAATTACTCTATAAACGTTGTACAGCATTTTTCCAATATACATTTCGTCGAGCGCCATTGCACGAATACTAAGAAACTAATAAAAACAAACTTCACTTCTTATAAATTCGGTATGGCGAAGTCAAAACTTAATACAAGTTTGCCCATTACAGTCAGAGGAGGAAATACAATTTTTTTTATTGCTACGAGTCTAACCTTCATAGAATCGGATTATGTTGCAAGTGAATAATATTGCAACTATGTCGTCGAGTTTAGTGATGTCGATTCTACTGTAGGCACTTTTGAATTTGCCTTTTCAATATTTTTCAAGTTTTGATACAAGTAATTGGATTGCTGTATACATTCGTATGGTATTTGCTTCCAATGGTTGTTGGTTCAAATCTTGCTTTAGATGATCATTGATATATTTGTATATAATATAGATTTTTTGGTATCTAATTAAGGAAATGAGCATAGTGTTTGATTTTGGAAACAATAAACAATATTTTTTTTAGCTTTACGCTTTTCTCTGCGTACCTAAAACTATACTGTAAAACTATAATAGGAAAAAAATGTGTCAAGTCAGATGAGGCAGAGGAGACCTCGCTCGGTCTTCCGGAACACAGTATTGATGATACCGGTGGAAGGTCTCGTTTAATGAAGATCCCCAAAGACCGAGATCGTAACATTTGACTTCCGTTCTCTCTGGCTACCCCTCTAAGAGATAAAGTCTGAACTTAAAAAAAAACACTATTCTCTTCTTGTGTGTATTTTTACACCACTCACTCTATATTGTGATATAAATTCCTTACCCAAAGGATGTCTGGAAGAAATTGCTGATCGATAACACTGCCTTATGTGCCTTGCTTAAGTATTCTTTTTATTCTTTCTTTTCTTTTATTTCTTTTAAATCTATGTGTATAATAAAGTTTACTTAAATTACCACTAACGTAGACTCCACAATAGACACTTTTGAATTTTATTTTTGAATATTTCGTCATTTGCCAGATTGGTTTGTAAAGATTTGTATGGATATTGTTGCTTTCAAATCGAAATGTAAATTTTAATATATTGTAACAGTATGTACCTTGAGTATAAGTTTAAAATAAATAAATAAATAAAATAAAATATGCATGGCAATACACATAAATAACATAGTTAATTATGAATAATACAAACTATATATTTTGAATAAAATATTAATCGAGACGAGTTCGTGTATTGTCGTCCCGAGTGTCGCGACCGTCGTTCTGTCTATATATGTGGGTGCAGAACTCGGAAGGCAGCGGTCGAGTCAAACTGTCAAGTACTACGGTACTAATATGTATGATGCACAGACTCGTACCAAATGTATTATAAATATAATATCATAATTTGAAGCCTATAATGGCACGATCTTTTAGGATCGAATTTCTTATAAAGGCAATATATGTGTAGGGGCGACACATATTGTAGATCCAAGTGATCTTTGACCAATGTTATGAAATTGAATGTTGCTTGACGTCGCGAAGGCTGACGTGATGGGCTTATGCGAACTGTTATAGCGACATTAACTATGTCGTGGCTGATGCCGTCTCGCAGTACGCTCGCGATACGTAAGCTATGCTTGTATGGCGTTGGTCATTGACATATTTTATACCACGTCTATGACTTGGTATACGACTAGTAGGTGTGTGGTGCTATTTTATGTCCCAGGTCCGGTGTATGTAGTAGTGTCCGCCCTCATACGGGTGTGTGGTGCTATTTTATGTCCTGGAACTCTGGTGTATGTAGTAGTGTCCGCCTACGGTTCGAGACACGACTGTGGGGTGTGTGCCGTGCGTTTATTTAACATATCGGCCGCCTAGCGGTAGTGCGTTCGTTCCAACGACTTATATTGATCTCACAAATCAATCAACATCACGAATCACCATTCTAATACAATCTTAATATAAACAAGCGTAACAAGTACCTTCGGAAAGATCACACACAAACGTCCCGGAGAGTTCAATAAGACTGTTGCAGCCGCAGTCTGGTAGGAATTCACGGTGTAGGGCGGGGAGGGGCCCGTACTCTTTCTTCTTTTTATTATGACTAGTTCGCAGTTATAGTGGAGAGGAAGATAGGACGCGCTCTTGGCTTTTCCTCGGACGAGCTTCGAGTTATGACAATGTCATATTGTCGAGTTTCCAGTTATCTTAATAACTGACACAGGAACAACTTCTGATGGCAAATATCTTATTAAAGCGATACCTTCTAATGGCATAATATAAAATCCTTAATACTGTTACCTCTGAATCTCTAAAAGATTTTGGGTTCTTCACGATCACAACTATAAACGGTTATAACCACTAGACACATCACGAGCCAAGACATTATTTATTAAATAATATTTTCAAAGGTGTTTGGGATATCAGTTACAATATTTAATGTATTTTTTCTTTCATGCGAAATTGAACGAAAACAAACATAAGCTACCTATTCCTATCCTAACAATACTTTAAATATAAAATTTAAATGGGGCCAGTAGTGGCGCAGGGGCACAACGTGTGGTGTAAATGCGACTGATAGTGGATTCGATTCGATCGATCGTTTCGAGACAAAGTGCGGCATTGAGTTTCGCCACTCAACACGCAATACCTCCAAAATTTGACGGAAAGTGAAGAAGGGAGTGTCTTAACACTAACTTCCCTCTGCCTACCCTGTAGTGCGTGGGATAAAGCGTAAAGCTGAAAAAAAAATACGAACCAATATTACAATTATAAATTATTACGAACTTGATTTTATCTGTCACAAAATATGTGGTTAGTAAAAAGAAATACTGATCACGTCGCTAATATTGTATAATTCTTGCTATTCATGACTGAAAAATGATGCTCATAACCTAATTAATTGCAATGAATGGTAGCAACCAGTGCCAGGCACTGAAAAAAGTCTTTCCTAATATTTCCATTTTTTTATTGATACAGTTGAACATGAGAAAAAATAACGTTCGAATTGAGTTCATATTTTTAAATATGTATGTCATTTATCTTTTCAGCTTGACGCTTTGTCTTAGGTGGGTAGTCATAGAGAACGGAGCGTCAAACGTTACGGTATCTGCATCTGTATATCTGTATATCTACTTCTTTCGTCTCGTCCACTGACATCACCTATTCATACATGGAGGGGTCTTCATGCTTATTACTCGGCTTTCCTTGAGCACGATCGACAACAATGTCGAAACAGTGCCCTGCCAAGAGTGGCAGAAAAGAACGTACTCAAACACTCTTAAGTAAGAGTACTTAAGAGTGTTTGAGTACGTTCTTTTCTGTTCTCGCTGTGAATCTGAGGCAGTTCTTTAAAATCATAATTTTCATATTAATATGTATACTTCAAAAATTTAATTATCAGGTTCTCACAAAGTTTAAATTAAAAACGTGACATTCATTACCTCAAAAGAAAAATATTGTTAATAACGTTCACCTAACATACTCGTAGATTGGTACGAGTATGTTAAGTGAACAAAATAAAGTTAAAGTTTAGTCATGTCATATCATGTAGTATGGCTACGTCATGATCATGGTAGAGTACATTTAAAAATTCAATTTTTAAGTTAATCTTCTGTTTTAAATTATTAAAATCGTCACCATTCGCGTATTTGAAGTAAATACTATAGGAAATGTATTTTTTTTGAGAAAGACAAAATATCAATTTTCATCTTAAAACAATGTCAATTTAAATAAAAAAATGCTTCATTCAACGCAGCGCCAATTTTTGATATTTAATTTATAATATAAAGTTTATGTTAGGCTTAATTTACAAAAAATTAAAAAGTTATTCACAATTTAACAAAATATTTGATTTGAGTGGCAGTTGAAAAGTTGATGTTTCCGTGAAGTACCTACACAAAATTTTAACCCTTGAATTTAGGTTTTTTAAAAATATAACTTCTAACTACTAAAATATAACTTCTAACTACTAACTAAAAACAAATTGTGTTCGTTACGAATTCATTAACTCTACATAAAAAGAAGTTTTTTTAACATCAAATTATAAAAATATATCTTTATATTTTTAAAAATTGTAATTTGCATTGTCAAAGGTAATTTGTACTATATATATAAATAATAGGTCGGGGATAAAGTATTTTCGTATTTTGAATGTATTTTTTTGTTTTTTAGTAATCAAACCTCTTTTGTAGTCGATGGAATTGGCTGGTTTAATACCATTCCTACGCTCTGGACGCCCTGTCATAGATAAAATCATTGCCATCTTTGAGAAAGTGGAGCAAGATCGACATATTAGTAGCTACGACATTGCTGAAGAACTGGATGTTGATCTTAAAACAGTTGTGTTGATCATAAAAAGTTTTAGATCATTTACGAAAGTCTGGGTACAAGAAAAAACTTGACATTTGGGTACCACATGACCTCACTGAGAGAAACCTAATGCAACATGTTTCCATTTGCGATTCTTTGTTGACATGTAAAAATTCCGAATCATTTCTTAAGCAGTTGATTATGGTTGAGGAAAAATGGGTTACGATAAGAATGTGCGAAAAAGATTATGGTCGAAGCATGGACAAGCACTACAGACCGTGGCAAACCCCAGTCTGACTCGGAACAAAGTGAGGCTCTGTGTTTGGTGGGATTGGAAAGGAATCGCCCACTATGAGTTTATGCCACCGGATAAAACTATCGATTCTGACATCTACTGTCAATAACTGATGAGGTTAAAAAAAGCTATTGGGAAAAACCGACCGGAGCTGGTGAAAAGGAAAGGCGTGGTGTTCCACCATGATAACTGTAGTATTTGTGAAGTGAGGGCTAATGACAGCAAACACACGTCTATTCCATAGAACATTTATTGCAGTACTGATTACACATTTCGTACGTAACTCACAGTACACTCCTCCACTCTTAATTAACAATATAACCTTATACCTAATTTGCTTAAGCTAATTTTTAATTATTATCTACACTTTGTACTGAGGTTCTTTATTAAGCCTACATTGGCGTATGAGTCGGGGTTGGGGCGCATTCACCTGAGTCGGCGAGGCAACATTATCCTCCGATGACGACGAAATCGGAGTATCAAATGCCCCAGATTCAGGTGAACTTAGTTGTTGTGGATCAACACCACGCAGCGACGCATCTCGATCCGGTGAGCTATCCGACAGACCCTCCCGTACTGGTGATTGCAACGGTTCTTTGAGAGCTTCAGAACCTGTTTCCGGCTGATGATCAAAATTTTGAGAAGTCGAGTTGAAAACTAATGACTTCCGTCCCTCTCTACTGCTACGATTACGCAACTGGTCTATATGTCTATGCACCACGTCTCCCTCGTTCGTTAAAACTTTAAAATTGCTACGACCTAAGCTATCGACTATACGACCCGGAATCCATTTTGTTCCTTTTAAAAACTGCCTGTACCGAACCTCGTTATTACTCTCTAAATTTCTATGAGCCCCGGCCGCAAATTCTTTTTGACAATTCTGCTTTGAAGGGACATAAGCTTGCCTATAGGGCCTAATTAGATCTAAACGAGTACGGATCCGACGACCTAACATCAACACAGCAGGGCACTCACCCGTTGTAGAATGTTCGACATTCCTATAATGTAGTAGAAAAGTCCACAAAGCCTTATCAATATCCTGTTTGTCATTTATCGCTTTCTTAATAACTCTTTTCAGAGTCCTAACCGCATTCTCTGCTAAACCGTTGGAAGCAGGGTGGTAAGGCGCAGTGAAAACATGTTCTATGCCGTTTGTCATTGTGAAATTTTTAAATTCACTAGACACAAACTGTGTGCCGTTATCAGTGACTATTTGACGCGGAAAGCCCCACCTGCTAAATAATTCGCTCAATCTACTAATCAAAGTAAAAGCTGT